>JAJOOO010012134.1:0-37988 GCA_029582685.1 Solanum piurae | reverse complement strand
CGGAACCCGTGGTCTCGTCGTAAAACTAGATATTTTATGTATATATTTTCTAAAATTGGTATATTATTACATTCTTGCACCCGTGCTATAAGAAGTTTATGTGGTCCACATGGTTAAATGTTGAGTTTTTTACCTTGAGGATGAAGAATCAATTCTCACTTAATACATTTTCTTGATGCATTCATGTTCGGATCAATTCCCACTTAATACATTTTTTTTAGGTGCACCCATGTTTGAAAAATCCTAGATTCGCCTCTGAGTACAATGAAACTATATTTTGTGCTAAGTGACTAGCAACCATTGTTGTAGCATTTGAATTGTAATTACTAATTTAGAAGACTCACAGGTATTCTCCATAGCGAAAGGGAATCTGCAAGAACCATGACTCGTGTTGCCCATGGTCGGTAGTCCTCACAAACAAAGCTTTCGTCCATAGTCTAGATATCCTCTAGAGATGCAGAGAGTTTCTCCCCTGGCGCTTTATTTTAACAAAGAAAAAATCTGTTGGGAAGTATTAATTAGTGAACCGATTAAAATGAGGTCCTTACATCCACCTTTTAATAAAAGAAATATGTTACAAAATAAAAGGACGGCTTAGATCAAGGGTAGAACTCTTCACTATTAGCAGAGTATTACCACACCACCACCGTAATACTGTTATTATCCAAAAGAACTACTGGGTTCTCAAATTGTAAAAAATGCGTTTTTTTTTCCTGTGCCTGCAAAGTCATGCGTGTGTCGGGGGAGAGGGGGGGCTGAGTGAGTGTGTGTTAAGTTCACAATGCATCTGAGGAGTCAGGGTCACCAACACATTTATCGGCTAATCTTTATTTATTTAGGTTGCAACAAAAACAACAGAACATAACACATTACTAGGTCTCTTAAAAGAAAGATAGAACTACAACGAAAAACACAGTCTGGAAATAAAACAACAAAGCACACAGGACATTCAGAAGTCCCCGCCACGGAGCCTGAGGACAAGATGAAGAGTAGACTCTTTCTGGATATTGTAGTCTGCAAGGGTGCGGCCATCCTCAAGCTGCTTACCAGCAAAGATAAGCCTCTGTTGATCTGGTGGGATCCCTTCCTTATCCTGTATCTTTGCTTTCACATTGTCAATAGTATCAGAGCTCTCCACCTCCAATGTGATTGTCTTCCCAGTCAGAGTCTTCACAAAGATCTGCATCCCTCCTCTCAAACGCAACACCAAATGGAGAGTTGACTCCTTCTGGATGTTATAGTCTGCAAGAGTCCTCCCGTCCTCAAGTTGTTTACCAGCAAAGATCAAACGCTGCTGGTCTGGGGGAATACCCTCCTTGTCTTGAATCTTTGCTTTGACGTTGTCAATGGTATCTGAACTCTCAACCTCCAACGTAATTGTCTTCCCAGTCAAAGTCTTGACAAAAATTTGCATGCCACCTCTAAGGCGAAGAACAAGGTGCAGGGTTGATTCTTTCTGAATGTTGTAATCTGCCAAGGTCCTTCCATCCTCAAGTTGCTTTCCAGCAAAGATCAATCTCTGCTGGTCTGGAGGAATACCCTCCTTGTCTTGGATCTTTGCTTTAACATTGTCGATAGTATCTGAACTCTCAACCTCCAAAGTAATTGTCTTCCCTGTCAATGTCTTAACAAATATTTGCATGCCACCCCTCAGACGAAGAACAAGATGTAAGGTAGACTCTTTCTGAATATTGTAGTCAGCCAGGGTCCTTCCATCCTCAAGTTGCTTGCCGGCAAAGATCAGTCTCTGCTGGTCTGGAGGAATCCCTTCCTTATCCTGAATTTTGGCCTTCACGTTGTCAATTGTATCTGAACTTTCAACTTCAAGGGTGATGGTCTTTCCAGTAAGTGTCTTGACAAAGATCTGCATACCACCACGAAGGCGAAGGACAAGGTGAAGGGTGGATTCCTTTTGGATGTTGTAATCAGCAAGTGTTCGGCCATCTTCAAGCTGTTTCCCAGCAAAGATCAGCCTCTGCTGGTCTGGAGGAATGCCTTCCTTGTCTTGAATCTTAGCTTTGACATTATCAATGGTGTCAGAACTCTCGACCTCAAGAGTGATGGTCTTTCCGGTGAGTGTCTTAACAAATATCTGCATCTGAAATATATTGAAGCACACAACTGTCAAAACTTCTATTCAAGATCAGGCAGAGATGACAAAACCAGCAAGCTTTGGAAGTCCAAAAAGAAAATAAAATAAAATAAAGGTTCTGCAATTTCCCTCCTACAACAGCGAACTACCACATAATATGAACACCCATCGCATAGCTTGCACACAAATCCTAGAACTTGTTTATTTGGAACAAGTCATCCCACGAAATAATTGAAGTAAAATTGAATATATCAAACCAGAGGCAAATTAGGAGAGCCGAGAGTATAAGAAAAAGAATCCCAATTGATTAGAAACCATACAAAGAGCAAAAGCAACATATCCAAAGTCAACTAATTACACTATCAGAGAGCAACCAGAAGATCAGTCAACCAAACAAAGAAGAAAATAAATAGATCTAACATCAACCAAATTAAAAAAAATTATCAGAATTTCAGATTTTCTTTGATAAAAATTCAATTCAAATCCAATGAACAATCATTTTTACAAACAAATCAGTAGGCCCCTAGAAGCATCCAATTCTACCTAGAACAAGTTATACTTTTCATTTTAGAGGGATGCAAACCTACAATTGGATATATTGTAAATCAAATCAAGTTCACAATCTAGCATAATCAGAAGAGAATAACAATGTGCCCACACAAGAATAAATACATTAAAAAAATAAATCAATACGTGTTGACAAACAAACAAATTGAAGACTCCTAAATTTTTTGAAATCTAGTTCAATTTGTTCGCACAAACCAGACACAATTAATAAAACCTAGAAACATCAACAATTTCATTAAATAGAGACCAGAAATGAAGCAATCGACAAAATTCAAGGCTATAAATCAGCAGCAGCAAAAGCATGCATCATCCATTTAACCTAATTTTGATCACAAAAATCCCTAGATAGCTCACAAATAATCAAACCTGGAAACTTGAACAATTTCAATCAAATAGAAAACAGAAAAATGGAACAACACGAGAATACTCAAGACTATAACATCATCAACAAAAAAACAAAAAAACATATATTATCCATTAAAGATAAAAAAAAATTCAAATTGATTAATTTTGATCATAAAATATCCCTACACAGGACACAATTAATCAAACCTGGAAACTTGAACAATTTCTATTAAACAGTGACCAAAAAATCAAGCAAATCAACGAAATTCAAGGCTATAACATCATCAACAGAAAAAGCAAGCATCACCATTTCAAATTGATTAATTGTGATCACAAAAAACCCTAGATAGGACACAAACTAATCAAACTACGAAACTTCAACAATTCTACCATATGGAAACCAAAACTCGAGCAAATCAAACTAAATTAAACGCTATAACATCATCAACAGAAAAAACATACATCATCGATTTCAAAAAGTTCTCAAATCGACTAATTCCGTGCAGATCTAATCGATAAACAAGAAAACAAAGGTAAATTCCGTTCATATAATTCCGTTCATACATTTATAAAACAAAAACTTGCATAAATCTAAATCTCTTCAACAAACGATTGAATCGAGAGAAGAAAAGACCATTACCTTGAGAAGAAGAACTAGTGCGTAAGGAGATTATCGAGAGGAGGAGGAGATGCTTTTCTCTGAGAGAAGTTGCGCTAGAGAAGAACGATTATTTGGGGATTAGGTTGAAAAGGGGGAGATCTGTATTTATAGCAACCGCTTTGCCGTCACAGAGAGGGAACGTATGGACCTATGGCTCAGCGCTTACGCAATTTCTTCGGATATTTTAGAAGACACGGTTACGCAATTAGAGCCTTACTAGATGCTTCTCCTCTTTTACCCTTTTTCCAAATTTCAAATTCATGGCATGTATAATTTTAAAAATTAATTTTTTAAATTTTGATAGTAAATTTGACTATAATTTCTAAAAATAAAATTTATACAATTTGAGTGAAAAAGAATGGATACATCTCTTTATTATTTTTTATTGTTTAAATTTATTTCCGTTATATTATTTGGTTGTATGAATCCTTATTATCAGCCAAAATTTTATGTATATTCCTAACTTAACGAGTTTTGACATTCACCCTAAAATCTCATTGGAGGAGTCACCTATAGAGGGAGCTCTTTAAGCTTTCTCTTTCCATTGGACCAAGTCAAGGTTGTTGTAAGCAGTTCTGATCTCAAGCACTGCGGATAAGTGCTCAAGAAATTTCATATTAGCTACTTCGCAAGCTCAAAAAATGGGTGAGACTTGTCATTCTCCGCTTGCAAGTCAAGCTTTTCAAGAGAATCTTTTAAGATGTTCTGATGAATTAGAGCCAACAAGCAGGTCGAGCTGACGTAGGCGGGAATTTGAATGCTTTTGGATCGGAGGGTCAAATTTTTACGGGCCAGCCCTTTCTTATGTGTCGTTTTCTCCTTATAGGAAAATGAGCTTCGATTGAGTTGGAGGCACTTTGACTAACTGAATCCATCATAAACCTAGACAACGATAACCTTTGTAACCAAAGGTCTTCCTAGTGGGCTCGTCACCACTAGGCAGTCATCTTTGATCCTGATCAGTCGACCTTTCCAATCCCGAACCCAAAAGAGTTGGGTTGGATGATTTCGACCAGAGATTTAAACAACCCGGAGTGCGGATATTGTTCCCATCATTGAGGTCAAGATGTGGGATTGGGCCTTCTGAATGACAAAGGACACAACCTACATTCACAAACTATAGTTGTTTAGAAAGGGTATTTTGGTTTGACACTGCTTCACCCCCCACCACCCACCACCCCAAAAAAAAGGAGCTACGTCTGAGTTAAACTTGGAGATAGAAATCTTCTTTCCTTTCTCGACGGTTAAGTAAGACCAAGCTCATGAGCTTATTATCCTAAGTCGGAACAAGTTGATAGGAGCTAACATTTTCTATTGGAATAGAGGGATGTGCAGAGTCAATCAAGCCTTTGAAACTAGTGAAAATAGTGGTCATAGTCTGAGTTCCTTCTTTCAACGAGACTTTCTTAGCTTGTCAAACTTTCTCTCATTCACCAGGAAAGTTATCTGATAAGCAAGATCTTTGATTGATGTGCCTGAATAAGGTTGATCAATGGTAGCTTCTCGGAGCTAAGGGCATTCCATTAACGTAAGCATTTGTATCCGCATTTGAGGAAAAGACCGAATAAGTATTAAAATATAATACTGTTAAGCAAAGATTCAATGTTTTAAATAAATTTTGAAAAATATTATATTGATGTCTCTTCAAATTTTCTCAAAATTTCAACTATATGCTTAAAACTTTGTCTAAGAGCTTTATTACTCTCCTTATTTAGGTTCAAATTGAGTTCATTACTATTGTGACAATCATTTCTTTTCATATTTACTTACAACACTCAAGTTTTGCAAATATTTAACAGGAAAAAATATATAAGTTACCCATCATCTTTTTCCTTTTCTTTAAAATTATAGTACTAAAGTTTTGATTAATTAATAATATGACAATTACCTTTATTAGTATCAAATGTAACACCAAAAATAATTCGATTTAAAAAAATACTGAAATAATATCTCCAAAAAGAATTAGTCTTCTCTTCACTAGTGTCATTATTAGAAAAAGCAAATAATAGAAAAGTTTAAATCCATAGATCTTTTGTATTTTGTAAGATGACTACACAAACTTCTCTAGGAAATCCCAAACACATCCTCAACAATATTCCAAAAATAAAAAAATCTGGAAATTACATTTAAAAGAAAATTTCCTAAAAGGTTGCTATCAAATGGTCTCCAACAAACAACTCTCCAATTTATATAACTTATTAATTATATATACTTTTCTTTTTAATTTTGATATTTTTTATTTGACAAATATTGAATGATAGTATCAATATTTTTATTTATATTGAATCTCACTTATTTGACAAAAAATAATAATAGAAATGTACTTTTTAAGGATAATCTTGATATATTATTGTTATGGAATGGAAGAAACTAGAGAGAAAAATTAAAGAGAGAATGAATGATAACTCTTTGTATTGATTCTTGCATTGATTCAAATAGAAGAGTACATCACTATTTATAAATAATTAAGGAGAATAAAATATATTATTTTCCTTCTAGATACTAAACTAAAAGGAAACTAAATATTTTGCAATTAATGTAAACCCTAGACTTGAAAGGAAATTAAATACTATAGAATATTTTTAGACTAAAAAGAAAAAAGTAAAAAAATCTACCAAATTTCAACATTCCCCCTCAAACTCATGTTGGTGTATCTAACTTGAGTTTGAACACTTAATTATTCTTGAAAAATATCTTCTGCTGGCAATTAATAGAGTTCATCCTCTCATTCTTCTTCTACTAATAGTGCTTGTGATATCTTGAGTGTCTTTGAACTTGCACACTTTTGTAACATGTCATGTTTGTTTGCAACTTCCATATAATGCATCAGATCTCCACCAACAAAAAATTTCCAAGTGTGTTTTCTTTTTGCAATATTTGCAAGAAGGATAATCAACTTTTCTTTTTTGATAGTTTGCATAAAAGATAACCTCAACAACTTTATTTTGTCTGAAAGCCCTTCTTTGTTCTTGTGCTCTTGCACTTATCAATTCTACAAGAGAGATGGTAGAGAGATCTTTAGACTCTTCCAAAGCAGAGATTTTAGACTCAAATCTCTCGGGAATAGTCACAAGAATCTTTTCAACTATTCTATTATCTTTAAAATCCTCACTAAGCAACCTGATTCTGTTGACAGTCAAAGAAATTCTGTCAGAATAATTACTTATAGTCTCCCCCTCTTGCATCTTAAGAAAAAAAAAACTTGTTGGGTTCGAAAGTGATTGGGGCGTCATGCGTAAACTTGTAATTGCAAATTCTATTCAGATAAATTAGACGACACATACAACTATACTAAAAGCCATAATATTATTATTTGATATGACCAATTGACCTACATAATTAAAAACTAAAAAACATAAAATTGTAGAGAGAAAACCTCTCCATAAACAAAACTCTCTAAATGTCTACATTGTGGATGATATTGTATTTTGCTATGAGAATAGGGATCTTCAATTTATAGATCTCCAAACATTTCCTCTAAGGAAAGAATAAACCAAATATGAAAGAAAATTATATTTTTCTTTTAGAAAAAGTTTAAGCATTTATGGTAATACTTTGACTTTTCTTTAAGGAAAAAATAAACTTCAAATAAGGAAAGAAAATCAAGGCAAAACCCTAACAAATCTCCCATTTTGGCTGGATTTTCTTGACAAAACTTGATTCACCTTCTTTATATGCATGATAATTTTGATTCTTCACATAGTCTTCATCACTGACGCTTGTCATGGTTAAAAATAAAGTTTAAAATATATGGGTTAAAAATAGTTTTAAAATATTTTATTTTTATTTTCAAAGATGCAGCAGCAGAATGTTGAAAATATGATTTAAATCTCTTCTTCACATGTAGCTGGACATAAATCTTCATTATCATCAAATTTATTGCAAATTGATTTTAAACCTCGTTGAACCTATATTCAACCTCATTCCATTGGATAATTGAACCATGTGTTCTGATACCACTGTTATGGAATGGAAGAAACTAGAGAGAAAAATAATTAAAAAAGAATGAATGATAACTCTTTGTATTGATTATTGCATTGATTCAAACAGAAGAGTACATCACTATTTATAAATAATTAAGGAGAATAAAATATATTATTTTCCTTCTAGATACTAAACTAAATGGAAACTAAATATTTTGCAATTAATGTAAATCCTAGCCTTGAAAGAAAATTAAATACTATAGAATATTTTTAGACTAAAAAGTAAAAAGTAAAAAGATTCTACCAAATTTAAACAAGCTATTCAAAAGTAATAATTTAAAATAGATGAACAATCAATGTATTCTAATAACTTCTTTATTGTATGTCAAATGATTAGACATTTGATGAACCTCCAAAATTTAGTTTGGTAACTAAAACAATGAGTTACATTTTTAAGTTATTAGGTCCAAACATATGGTATATTAGTATGTGCAAAAATGAATAACAAAAATGATTAATGGTTCGCATTTAAATGCACAATAAGAAAATTTCTACATATACCTTAAATTGATATCTATACTTCAAGTCCAACACCCATACAATTCTAAATGTTTCATGGAAGAAAAATTCTATAATGGAGAAAGAAAGCTAGAACGAAAAGTTGAGGTATTGCAAAGACAATCATCATGCTCTGAAAAGAAAACTTTGTTATTATTTGAGACAACATATCAACATGTCAACATAAGACTGTTCACTGTTTAATACTATACCTATATTAAATTTACTCTCTTTTTTTTCGCTGCTATTTTTTCTTCTTGAATACCAATTTTCAGCATTTTTTTGGTTATCCTCACTTGTAACTTCTAACTCTTTTATCTTCTCATGTTGAATTGTGCAATTTCCTTAATTCGATTTCCTATTGTGAGCTTCCATCTTTGTAAGTTGATTCTTAAATAGCATTCGGAAATGACCTTTTAAAGTCAAATTTTATTCTGAAATTGATTTCTACATTAAAGTGATGAATGACTTTCCATATCATAACGTTTCAAAGTCTTCCATTATGAGATTTATGATTACGATTAAAAGCAATATCAATGTACTCATTTATCAAGAAAATGATAATTTAATTATTAAAGGGCTTAAGAACTTCAAAATCTACCATTATGTAATTAAAATATTGATATTTAATCAAATTTTAATTTAGTAGAGGAACAAAATGATAATTCAACTTTTCACTTGGGAGCTTCCCACATATAATAATACTAGTTTTTCGACACGTACGTTGCACGTGATTACCAGTTCAGAAAATATATGTTATAGTAAATAGTATTGCTTATTTAAGGGAAGATTTGAATAATAAGCTTTGCACAAAATAATATTGCAGATTATTTTGTGAATGTTCAATGTGGATCGTAATATATATCTCTTATTCACGCGAACCTATGAAGATGATGAATGAAAGTTTTATTATTTAAATGCAATAATGTATATATTTATTTCAATTTGATGAAGTTCAATCTTGTAATTAGTCATATCTCTCACTAATATTACCTTATAGACGATATTTGTTGTGCATTTTTCTTGTCATCTAACTAGATGTGCTTTGCACGTGTATTTCACGTTAAACTATTTAAATGACATATGAACATGTTAAGACAACAACTACATTTTATTTTTTAGAACTATTTTTTGTACACATTAATTTTTATTTTATAAGTTATAACATAATAGATGACGTTCTTGTTGTTGGCTCTCATATTTGACTTCTCGATTGACTTTGTACATAAATCAAAGATATTTATCTGACTATCCATAGTTAACTAAGAAAGGTTTCTTTCTTTTTTTACCGGAAAAACTAAAAATTAAAATTAAAGAATATATTCTATCTGTGAAATCATATATATAATCACTTGTTTATCCTACACCTAACAAAGATATAGTTCATATACTTATAAGCGATTTTCAATTTACTCAACCAAGCATGATTCGTCCAAGGAAAAATAACAACACCATGTTATCACATATATAGGGGCGGTATAATAATATGAAAAATAATTGGTCAAAGATTAATATAAGGAAAGATGAAAGATAGAAATAATTAATGTAATGACTATGAGAATTCATAATATTATAACTAAAGAATGTAAAAGAGGGTGAATAACGTTTGCAATTGTTAGTAATAACTAAGAGAATTTATAATGATATAACTAAAGAATTAATGTGCATTAGTTGAATTTCTAATAAATTTTATACTTACATAAATAAATAGGACTTTTAATTAATGTTACTATTTTTTTTTATAATTATTAGATTTTAATTTAGTGTAGGGACAAAATGAAAATGTTTATTCCATATTACTGAATATAAAATTTATTTTGTAAATGATAAATTTTAAATGATTCATATATATTCACATATTTTCACATTTGTTGTGAGTTTTTTTTTTTTAAAAAAAAAAACTCAAAACATTATAAAATAATATATTTTGAAGTTAGAAGATCTTGTTAGCTTTATAATATATTCGTGCATTAATGAAAATATTTATCTCATAAAAATTAATTATTAAATAAATAATAAAAATTAAACTAATACAAACTTCAACTGTCATTATTACAAGTCATGTTACCTTTTCTTTATCTAAAATACTCAAATTTTAAGAAATAGTAAATAAGTAAAAATAATAGGGCATTATTTATATAGTAATAACTATTTTGAAAAAAAACTTTCTGACAATCTAAATCACATTTCACCTAAGTAGAATTGATAAATAAAATCATTCTTTTGTCTTGAGCATCAAAAACACAAGTCGTGACAATTATCTAACTCTTAAAAAGTCTATAATTTTGGAAAAAGTTATTCAGAAGCATATATCTACATCACAAGAAAAATTGTTAACAAAAACAAATGAATTTAGACTACATCATGTTAACTTTATATATTGGAATATTACATATTAATGTATATATTAAGTAAAAAATAATAATTATTATATCATCAAAATTATTTTCCTCAAGTACTCGAGGTTATGGAATATACAATCTTAGGATAGAACGATTTACTTCATTAGAATAGTGGTACCTCATATTTCGCTAAACTTTGAACTCACTCAACGTCAATAAATCACACGAAATTTTTGAAAATGCAAGAAGAAGAAGAGTAGAAGATTAAAAAAAATTGTGGTTGAAAAATGATAGGATCTCTATTTATAGTCAACAAAGGGTAGTATGAACAAGTGTTTTTTGTGTCTTATTTGAAAAGTTATGACCATTCCGACAAGTTACAACCCTTTGGGAAAGTCACAACTTATTGAAAAGTCACGACTCTTTTGAAAAGTCACAACTCTTTGAAAAAGTCACAACTCATCGAAAAATCACAACTTATCGAAAAAATTACAACTCATCGAAAAAGTCACAATCTAAGTTAGGGCTATTATAGTAATTTAACATTCAAGTTAGGAGTTCATGCTTTTAAGGTAATATAGATATAGATATAGATAGATAAATATGATATATTGTATCAAACTCCGTCACATAAATTAAAGGGAAAATGTTCAAATATGAAATATGTCATCAAACTTTGAAAAAAAAGCCATTTATGTCATCCGTTAAAAGTTTGGTTAATGAATGTCATTTTCGTTTGGGAAAATACTCATCCATGCCATTATTTATTAACTGAAAATAATTTTGGTTTTGCAATTTTTTTTATAGTGGTCGATTATGGTTCGGCTGTCATCGAACTTTGAGAATAGACTCATTTATGCTATTCGTTAAAAGTTTGGCTCACATAGGTTATTTGAGTTAACAAATAATGATATGAATAAACATTTTTCTTAAATAAAAATGATATAAATGGATCAATTTTTTAACGAATGAGATAGATGAACATCAATGACATATTTGAGCAGGGATCGAAATGTGGATACAAGAACTGACTAGGAGCTTCGACGAAATAATAGAAAAATATTGGCTCTTAATATTATTTCCCAACGAAAGCGCACAGAGAATATACAAATGGAAGCTGATCATCCAACGATCGGAGAATACACGCTGACGTGTAAGCTCGGCGGCGGCTCATCGTCGACGGTATGGAAAGCCGAGCACCGGACTACCGGAAAAGTGGTGGCGCTGAAGCAAATCGACCTCCTCAAGCTCACTCGCCAACTCAAGAGTTGCTTGGACTGTGAACTCAGCTTCTTATCTTCTGTTGAACACCCAAATATCATTCGCCTTTTCGATGTATTTCAGGTTAGTGTTGTCTCTCTCTTTAATATCAACAAAATTATCCAATTGCTTTACCTAGGTGTCCGGGGCTACTTGCTACCTCCCACTGCAACAGTAAATCTGTTAACCAAGGCTAGGACATATGGGCAGCAAACACCTAGTGTTTTTTGTGTGGTTTTCTTTTGTCAGCTATAGTCCAAAGGTTTAGAAGTTTATAGGTCTATCCTTTTGTGCACTTATGCAATTTTTTCCCCAAAGGATACGTAGTTCTTGTGTGATGAAATGGAAACTAACTGCATTAGTGGTTTATATTTCAATTCTCATCGTGTCACAAATGTGTGATTTGTTTAGGTGAAATCAGTGTTCTGTAATTGGAATAAGCGTGTGGTTTGTTAAATGGAACCAGTGTGTAGTTAGTGGATAAACTATTCACGAGCGAAATCACCAACTTTGATTTAGTAAAAGGTGACTTTGATCAGCTATCTAGAAGCTTATTGTCAAAATTATCAATGTCTGTGTAGCTTATCAAAAATGAAACAAAAAAATAATAATCAGAATATGTTCAGAAATTCCAAAAACCGAACAGATTGGCAAATGCATGATGCATCTTGTTCAAACTTTAGATGTTGTTGTGAAAAGAATTCAAGTATCCAACACAAATAGGCAATGGGCGGAGTAGTCCAGGACATTATAAACGCCTTTGGAAACCCTTACACAATTAATGAGTAAAACCTGGTGCTTGGGCCTACACGGGGATTACATATTTTCATCTTTTGTTTTTTGGAGAAGTTTGAAGATTGGACCTACTAGAGAGAGATCAAGCTCAACAGGCCAAAGAGTGGGCTTGGATCTGAGAAGCTTGGAGAAAAGTTTGCGGCTCAATGGGCTGAATTGAGATAGAAGAAACACAGAGAGGCTCGGTGGGATGAGTTGAGAGAAAAGCACATGTTCTTGGGTTTTATGCGTGGATTGATTTTCTTATTTTTTTTACTGTCTCTTTTCTTGGAGAAGATTGGAGTGGACCTGCTTGAAAGAGAGAAGTGATCAAGCTCAACAGGCTGAAGAGTGGGCTTGAAACTGAGAGGAGAGTAGACTCTCCGGGCTAAGGAGTGGGCCTGAAGTGAAGTTTGTGGCTTGATATGCTGAATTGGGAGCGATGCACAGAGAGACTCGATGTGCTGAGTTGAGAGAAGCCTAGATCATTATGGTAGGTAGAGAGAAGAAGTTGTGCCAAATAAACTTACCAAAGTTTGGCTTTGATACCATTTGAAAAGAATATGAGCATCTAACACAGAACCTTAAGGCAATAGGTGGAGTAGCCCAGAACATTATAAACTCCTTCGAAAACTCGTACACAGCCCATGATGGACAAGTGCATTCTCTAATCGAATGCAAGTAGAAATAGACTAGCTGGCATGCCAATGCCAAAGTGCCAGTTATATGTAGGTTTTCATTCTATCTTTGGGTTATTGGTAGTGTGTGTGCCTGATTTCTCTGTACATGTTAGACTTGAAGTTTCAATGCAGAGAGCTGAATTAGCAGATTAATAATTCAAAAGTGTTTGTTTCTCATGTTTAGACTGTTCTCTTTATGTGTAGGCTATTTCTCTCGCATTTCAGTATGAAGGTACATATGTTACAGTACCGAGAGTCCTTGCTATGCTTATTTCTTTTAGCTATGTAGCTGTCCTTCTTGAAGGTTGCCTTGTTTTAAATTAAATCCAGTAGCTACTTGAGTTCAGATCTTGCAAAGTTTCACTAATTAGGAGATTGTGTAGTTTTATGTAGTAACTGGTGTCTTAAAAAAGGAACTAGATTTTCTTCAAATCAAATTCTTCAAATCTTAGTGATCCTTTTGTCTTGGGGAAATTTTTGCTTTCCTTTTGTTATATTAAAATAGTCTTGATTATTGGTCTTTCTCTTGCCTAAAGAAACTTGAGAGTTGTATGAACCGCATCTTTTCACAATGTTTTTCTTTGACAAGTCAAAAATTGCATTTGTAAATACCAAGTAGTGTCAATAGTATGTACAAGTTGTTTATACGGTTTAACCACCCACGGTCATTTTGGATGTTTGTCTGGCTATCTATACAACATTGTTTTCTTTCTTTGCACAAGAAATACAAGTTCGTTTAGCAAATGTTAACCCTTTTGCACTACTGGATTCTGTTGGAGTAACGGTAACCTACTTTTTCCTCTTCATTGTGGAGCTTATATTTTTCCATTAACAAATGGAGGACGAAAGTTGTCCCAGCCAACAGTCTGGGACTCTGGGTAGGATAAATTAAGTAGGCATTTGGCCATGCGATATCATATCACGATATGAAATCGTGAGATGAAATAACGTTTGGACTTATGATTTCACACTGAGATGAAATCCCATATTCTCCAAAAATTATGATTTGGGAATTCCATATCATGATTTAGGATTTTTCAAATACAAAAATTGATCCACAAGATTATATTTTGTTAAAACAACCCCACATTTATATCTACTAACCATTTATTTCATATGTAAATAAAATTTAAAATCATATCATTACTTTTCAAAATTCATTATTCTCACCAACATAAAATTTATTATTACTTTTAATTTGATGAATATAAATGATAAAGTAAGAATTGATTTGGTGTATATAAATTAGAATGAAGGGAGTAATAATTTTTTTTGGTTTTTCATAGTAAAAATACTTCTCTTTCGGCTACATATGAAAAAGTTCAAAGTAATTTAATATGAAAAAGGACAAAATTGGTGATGTATGTTTGATAAGCACTACTTTTAATATGTTTGATTTTAGCACAAAATTAATGCACTGAAAATGTGTAATTGCCAAAAGTGCCACTAATTGAAAAATATTTTTATTAGCTGCCAACAACTTCAACATTTATTTCACAATTGACAATAATAAAATATACTATATAGTCACTTTATCATTACTCACACCATTTTCTGAATCATAGAGAGTGTACTTTCTTAAACATAGATTATTATTTTAAAGAGTTTGGGAACTCATGTCCGAGTCCAAAATGGAAGGTAGTGCCTTGATACTCTTACTCGTACTCCGCCATTTATTCTGAGATGGTGGAAGTAAGTTTTTTCTTATAATTGAACCATATACATGTATAAGATATTCACTTCTCTTCAGAGGACAGAAGAAGCCAAATTAAGATGACCTTCTCAACGAAATAATCATAGTTAGAGTAGGAAGAGTTAGATGAAATAGACTTTTACTACTTTTTACAATGCTACAAAACTTTTTTCTTAACTTAAGTGGAGAACAAATAGCTTTGTAATAATTTATTATGCGATTTTATGTTTATTTGGTAAGATTGAATAAATAATTGGGGTTATTTTAATAGTTTTGCAACTTATGAGATTCTTATATTTATGAGAAAATATACAACAAAAAAGTTCACATCGCATGTTCAAACAAAACTTCAACTTCATCTCATGATTTCATATTATGATTTCGTATCGCTTGGCCAAACAGGCCCTAAGAATAACCTCATTCACATTTCATCTCAGGCCAACATTATACAAAATAGGGAAAATGGCCTGATATACCCCTCAACTTTGCTATTTAGAGCTGATATACCCATCGTTATGGAAGTAGCTCATAAATATCCTTACCGTTATACAAATGACTCACATATACTGATGCTCTATTGAACAATTGTCGCACTTTATAATTCTGACGAATTGAGCATGTAAGATCAAATATTGATACTGGGGGAGCAAGGGTTAACTGCTAAGAAGCAAGAAAATTCACTGAGGAAATTTTTCTGGATACATTAGAGATTCCTGCAAACTCATTGGCTTAATTTGTTGGAATTATGTTTCTTTTCTTCCCTTCGTTTTTCCTTCTACTTTTCAAAGAAAAGATAAAGGAATTATGTATCTTTACAATCTTATAATGAGCAATAGTGGTTGGCTAATATTTTGTGGAAAAAAAAAGAGATAAACCCAGTCTAAAAGTGGTGGTATCACTCCACTTCTCTTTTGAATTTTTTTTTATAAAAAAGATAAGGTTTCTGAAAGTCACCCATGTCTTGAAGGTGCTAGTAGGAAAGTAGAAAAGTTATTTTGGGTGCATAATATCTAAGAAAAATTTGCCAGGAGGAAAAACTTTAATCTTTCCTACTTTTGATTGTGCATGATATTCTACTCCAAGCATGTGATTAAGCAGTAAAATATATTATCGTAGCTTTTGGTTGGACGGCAATTTAGTACTTCATAGTTTATGCACTAGATACTGCAAAAGTTGTGACTCTATAAAATTTATTCTCTGGGTTTTGGAGGTGTGGTTTTGAAGTTCTTGTTGACATGCATCAGTGCATGGCTTGTTTATGTTTGACTTGCAAAGGTTGATTCATTAGGAAGAAGATTTAGTGCAAAAATATAATCATTATATGATTTCTTAATTTGAGAAAACTGCTTTATCCCTTAGGCTGAAAACTCTATTTTCCTTGTCTTGGAGTTTTGTCCTGGAGGGGATCTGGCTGCTTATATTCGGGATCATGGCAGAGTTCAAGAATGCGTAGCTAGAAAATTTATGAAACAAATTGGTAACTTTTTGTTTAGAGCTCTTCTTCACTATTTCTTTTCTTATCATGTTGTCCTTGCTCAATTCTTGTACAATTGATGCCATTCTGGTTGCGATATAGTAGGAGCTGGCCTAGAGGTACTGAGCATGCACCATATCATCCACCGTGACTTGAAGCCAGAGGTATAAGTTTTTTTTTTCTTATGATGTTAAATTGAATACATTTTCAATACGCACATTCTAGATCTATAAAGTATGTTTAGCTTCTTCCAGCAGAGGACTTTATAGGTTTGGTCGTATGCAACAAAACCCAAGGACTGTTGCTAATGAAACATGGGTAATACTTGTGAACATGCATAAAATAAACAAACTTTAAACTGCTAAAACTTTAAGGGGTCGTTTGGTAGAGTGTACAAGAATAGTACTGAATAGATGTGTTAGTAGTGCTGGGATTATTTCTTATCCACTGTTTGATTTGGTGTATTAAGGACAATTTTTGTCTTTAACCATGCTTCTTCATGTATTAATAACCTTTGTATAACTTATACCATGATTTGCGCAGTGTTATCAAAGGCGCGCTTAAGCCCTGAAGCGAGGCTCAAAATGTGTTGAGCTCTTCGCCTCGCTTTATGTGTGCTTAAGTGTCGTCATCAAGGTTCTAAGATAAACTTTTCCTTGCCAATGAGCCTCTTATGAAGAAGTTACACTAAACAATTGATATTTCATTTTATCATAAATTTTTTTCAATTTCTTTGGTCTTATATTTGTCATTCATGTTTATAATTATTAGTCTTGGACTAAACATATACATTTGTATTTTTTCTCCCTTTGCGCGTTTTTTCATTAAAGCCCACATTTTATTTGCGCTTTGTGCTTAAAGCCCCCAAGGACCTTAGAGCTTTTTTGCGCTTTTCGCCTTTGATAACACTGAGTTATACACCCTATAATACTAAAAATCTTACCAAACAAAGGATTAAATAATATCATGGCTAATACATGTATTATTTTCTATAATACATCCTACCAAACGACCCCTTGAAATAGAAGTATACTCAATATTTTTCTCCCAAGCTATAATACATCTTTGATTTAATTTGCTATTGCACTATATCATTATGCAGTTTTGTATTGCTTAGTTGCATGTGAAGGTGGGTAAAACCTGATGCATCAACAATTTTTCCAAATGAACCAAGCTTGGTTTAGGTTGTTGAAATCTCTAGGTTTAGCTTCTTTTTTTCCCTTCATTTTGCATAAATCAATTGTCTAAAATGCTGTTTTCTCCAACTAACATTTCATGCTCCTATTATTGTCTTGAGCTGATATTCCAATCCCTTTCATTGGCTGAGGAGCTGAATGTGTATGATACAAATGCTAGGTGTACTTCAGTTTCGGAATTTAGAATAAAAAAACTTAACTTAGGAAAAGGTTTTTGAAAAGGGGAGTTTCATTTGATGTCAAATTCAAAAGTTCTGGGAGTAGGAATAAGGGGAGAATCACAAGCTCTTCTAAATGATGAAATTCAAACTGGTGTCATGGAATGTTAGGGGACTAAACAATAGAGAAAAGAGGAGAGTTGTGAATAGTTTGATTAAGGAGTGGGGTGCAGATGTAATATGTCTACAAGAAACAAAAATAGAAGGAGATATCTTAGAGCTGGTTCAACAACTTTGGGAGGGAAATGGATTAGGCATGCATCTTTGGATGCAAGTGGAACAAGAGGGGGGATTCTCTTTATGTGGGATGAGAGGAAGTGGAAGGGGGAGATTCTGGAAATAGGAATGTATACAATTTCTTGTAAATTTGTATCCCAACTACAAAATTATTCATGTCATATAACAGGAGCATATGCTCCTAATTGCTACAAGGAAAGGAGGTTGGTTTGGGAAGAAATAGGAGCAGTGAGGAGTCTGATAGAGGGACCATGGGTTCTATGTGGGGATTTCAATGTATCAAGGTTCAATTCTGAGAAATAGAACTGTAACAATAGAACAAAAGGCATGAAAGAATTTTCAGATTTCATTGAAGACATGAAGCTGATTGATTTGCAACTAGAGGATGCTACTTACACTTGGTTCAAAGGGGAACAACATGAAGTAGCATCCAGAATTGATAGGATCTTGATTTCAGAAGAATGGGATGCTAACTTCAATAATTTGAAACAAGTACCCCTCCAAAGATTGAGTTCAGACCACATTCCATTAGCCTTGTTGGGTGGATCTTGGGAGAGAAACAAGAATTATTTCAAATTTGAAAACTGGTGGCTTGAAACAGAAGGTTTTGTTGATAGAGTGAAAGGATGGTGGGATTCTTTCAACTTCACTGGAAGACCTAACCATGTTTTAGCATCCAAACTCAAAGCTGTTAAAACTAAACTAAAGGAATGGAGGAAATATGATGCTGGAAATCTGGGAAATCAGCGGAAAAAGCTACTTGAACAAATGGCTGTAATAGATGCAAATAGAGAAGATAGAATTCTCACAGAGGAAGAGATAACAAAGAAGGCAGGGATTATCTTGGAGTATGAGGAGCTGGTCAAAAGGGAAGAAAGTCTGTGGAGACAAAAATCAAGAACATTGTGGCTCAAAGAATGGGACAAGAACACCAAGTTTTTTCACAGAAGAGCAAATGCACATAGAAGATATAATAACATAGATCAGCTCATGGTACAGGGAGAAATCACTCAAGAGCCACACAAAATTGAAGGGGAAATCATTGATTTCTATAAAAAATTGTACACTGAAATTGCTCAATGGAGGCCTACTCTTCAAGATGCCCAATGTCCAGTTATAACAGAGGAGGAAAAGGAAGATTTACAAGCCAACTTTGAAGAGAGTGAAGTGTTGAGATGTCTGAAGATATGTGCAGTGGATAAGGCACCTGGTCCTGATGGATTCACTATGGGATTCTTCATCAAGTCTTGGGAAATTGTTAAACAAGACATAACGGATGCTTTTCAAAACTTCCATGAATAAGAAGTTTTTGAGAAAAGCTTTAATGCAACATTCATTGCACTCATACCAAAGAAGAAAGGAGCAGCTAAGGGACTTCAGATCTATAAGCCTGATAGGTAGCATCTACAAACTACTCTCCAAAGTACTGACTGAGAGGTTGAAAGGAGTGATTGGTAAATTGGTTGATTCCCAACCGATGGCATTTATTAAAGGTACACAGATCATGGATGCTGTGTTGATTGCTAATGAATCTATAGACTCCAGAATCAAACAGAACAAGCCTGGTATACTATACAAGCTGGACATAGAGAAAGCATATGATCATGTCAACTGGAGGTATTTACTGAACTGAAGATACTGGAAGGAATGGGCTTCGGACAGAAATAGTTGAGATGGATAAAGTATTGTATCTCAACTGTTAAGTTTTTCGTGCTTATGAATGGAGCCCCTACAGGCTTTTTCAATACTCAGAGAGGTCTCAGGCAAGGTGACCCTTTGTCACCTTTTTTGTTTTTAATCACTATGGAGGGGCTGCATAGTATGATCAAAACAACAAACAAACAGAGCCTGGTTGAAAGGCTTTGATGTTGCAAGAGACGGTGGTGACAGTTCGGAGGTAACACACCTACATTATGCAGATGATACCCTAATTTTTTGTGATGCTGTGGAGCAACAACTGAAATATCTGAGGGTTATACTGATTCTATTTGAAGGGATGTCTGGATTACATATCAACTGGAGGAAGAACATAGTGTATCCAGTCAATGAAGTCACAAATATGAACTGCCTAGCAGCAATCCTTAGTGGGGAAATTGGTACTCTGCCAACAACTTACTTGGGAATGCCTCTAGGTGGAAACTCTAACTCTGTTGATATATGGAATGTGTGCTGGAGAAGTGTGAAAAGAAATTGGCTAGATGGAAAACTCAATATTTGTCCTTCAGAGGTAGACTGACTCTCATCAATTCAGTCTTAGATTCCTTGCTAACTTACATGATGACCTTGTTCCCAATACCAGCAAGAGTCATCAAGAGATTGGACAGTATCAGGAGAAAATTCCTATGGCATGGCAACAAGGAGAGGAAAGGCTTCAATTTGGTGAAGTGGAAAGTAGTTATAACTGACAAGAAGGTAGGGGGTATGGGGATAAAGAACTTGAAGGTACAATGTAAAGCTCTCAGAATGAAATGGTTGTGGAAGTTTGCCAATGAAAATCAGATGCTATGGAAAAGGGTAATAAGTGCAAAATATGAAGGTGAAGATATGTGGATGACCAAAGAAGTGACTACACCTTATGGAGTAAGTTTGTGGAGATCAATAAGAGACATGTGGGATGAAGTTAAGAGTAATGCAAGGATCGAAGTTGTAGATGGAAGCAAGACAAGATTTTGGAAAGATGAGTGGCATGAAAAGGGAAACCTGGAAGTTCTTTTCACTGACATATACTATATAGTTTTGGGACAGCACAATACTATAGCAGAGTTATGGACAAATCAGGGGTGGAGCTTCAATTTCAGAAGACAATTCAATGACTGGGAAATAGCAAGAGTGGCAGAATTTCTCAACACTGTGGAAGCTTTTAATGGACTACAAACAGGGGAAGATGTTATGTGGTGGAAGGGAAATAGCAGAGGGGAATTCAAAGTTAACTCAGCCTACAAGTTGATGGATCAGACAAACCGACAAACATACAGTTGGCCATGGAAGCAAATATGGAGAAGCAAAATACCTCATAAAATCTCATGCTTCATATGGTTATTGGCCAAAGAAGCTGCTCTGACTCAAGATAACTTGAAGAAAAGAGGGATAACCTTATGCTCTAGTTGCTTTCTTTGTGGGGAGGCATTAGAGACAGTGAACCATCTGTTCCTACACTGCAAGTATACCCAACAACTATGGAGGATTTTTTTGAATCTCAAAGGCATCTCCTGGACCATGCCCAGGAAGGTCTCAGAGGCTTTGAAGAGTTGGGAGGCAGCAGGGGTGAATGCAAAGGACAGAAACAGATGGAGAATTATCCCTGCTAGTATATGGTGGACTATTTGGAAAGAAAGGAATTCTAGGTGTTTTGAGAGCATAGAGAATGATGTCCAGAAAGTCAAGTTAAACTGCATTTTATTGTTATGTTTTTGGTGTAATCAAGTATACTCCAATGACACTGTACCAGTAATTGATGTTTTAGACTCAATATAGACTGAAACAAGTGGAAAAGGAGACATCTGTATGTAAGTACAACCCATGTATGTACTGTTTTGTGATATAATACAAAGTTACCTATTTCAAATAAAAAAAGGGGGAAAGGAAGTTTGAGAAATAAAAGTAGGCCTAATTCTTGAGATATGGTGAAGAAGGGAATGAGGAAGCATGAAAATGCATAAAGTGGGAGAAATTGTGTCCAAAAGAGAAGAAAAAATAGCAATAGATTTCTATGAGAAAAAATGAGTAAAGAGTCTCCTAACACACAACCTACAAATATTTAGTACACCAGCATAATAATCTACAAGTGGGCTACATAATTAAAAAAATCTTTACCTGGTACTCTTTTTTGTTTTTGGTTTAGCAATTTTTATTTGTCGCTGCTTTATAAAAAAGTTTCTTTTATTCATCATTATTCTCTTTTTTTTCTTGTGGAATTTTGCTTATCTTTGAATACTTATGCTCAAAATACATGATGTTTATCTTCTTCGTTTTTGCCTTTAATAATGTTCTATTTAGTTCAGTTACCATTATAGAAAAAAAGAAGAAGTTCTAATTTAAGGTCATTTATGGTTCAGAACATTATTTTATCTACCATGGAGACTGACCCGATTCTTAAGATTGCTGATTTTGGTCTCTCAAGGTAAAGAAAAATGATATGAATTATCAAACAGGGAATGTCAAAAGCCTTGGCATCATTAACAATCTCTGTATCTTTTTATTCTTGGAGCAGAATGTTAAATCCGAATGACCTTGCAGAAACAGTTTGTGGGTCCCCTTTTTACATGGCTCCAGAAATTCTAGAATTTAAAAAATATGATGATAAGGTAAGAACTAATCACTGTACAACTATGTTACACAGATTGGACAAACTGACATGTATCCTCTTGAATAGGTTGATATGTGGAGTCTCGGTGCAATTCTTTTTGAACTACTTAATGGTTACCCTCCCTTTCGTGGTAGAACTAGTGTTCAGGTAATAGCATTTCTTTAATGCAAATTGCAAAGGCCCTTCCTCTGTTTGTTAGTTCACCGTCTTCAATTATATTTTTTTTAAAATAGATACTGCGGAATATCAAGGCATCTCTACGTCTTCCTTTCTCTGTGCCGATTCTTCCTCAGTTGCACCCGGGTTGTGTTGACTTGTGCTCAAGACTGTTGTCTATCGATCCAGGTTTGCAGATTTCTGTATGCAATATCATTTGTATTGTCTTCCTACCTCATTAAAGTTTGATAAATCACCTTATCTCTGCAGAGAAACGGATCTCTTTTAAAGAGTTTTCTCAACACGACTTTTTGAAGATAGACGAAGGGGGAGATAAGAGGTTCTGTTAGTCAAAAACATCTGGATATTCCACTGAGCAGAAGTTCTCACCAGTTTAATCATCAATGTACAAATGTGGATTCTGTTTTGCAGTTAGCACCTTAGTGGGGTCAGCTCTTTTTTTCCTGCTGATCTACTCTAGGCTAATCACCAGTTGATCAGTTCTGAATTCATGTAAAGGTGTCATTAGAAATCATCATCCCTTATGCTTTATATGTCTGTAAATTGTCATATACAACCTGATAACAATTGTACACCTAGTTCTCTTTTCACTGATGATTCAGTCAACTTTCTTACCCTTCTAATAACTAGCTTCAGTAGCATTGACTCCTAAAGTACTTGCACTCTCCTGCTTCAAGCCTTTCATCTTTGGCCATCAGAATTGAGGACAAATAAATGGTTTTCTCCAAATTCTTCAAATTGATCATATCGAGCTGGGGGGATTTCTTCAGAACAACTAGTGTCGGTGTCATTTGTCTCCAAAACCATCTAGTAAGGTGAATTGTATGTATCTCTTCAAAAATACCCGGGTTAACTGCCAACATTTTCCTATCAACAGTCACCCAATCGTCTCCTATCTCTTTCTTGTACTCAATCTGCGCGTTTATGAGATACTCTTTCCAAGTACATTTGATAAGTAGTCTCCAAAGAAAGTATGAAACTTTCTAAATCTTCTATCGCATTGTCGTACTGTTAAACTCTTGGGCGAACAAGTCCAGAAAATGTCATCAAAGTAAGTGGGACATGACAAATCCGATGAGTAGACATTATCAGATAATATCAAATTCTCGACTTCAGGTATGGGAAGGTGATCAACTCCACTTGCTGCTCGAAACGTTTAGTGATATGCTGGATTATGAAAGATGGAATACGCCATGTCAAGTCTACAGACAAATAATTCAACTCTACTAGAGATCTCCGTAAGTGTATGAACTGATCAATATTCCATTGACAAGAGAATAGTTTATGGAAATCCTGCATTGGCTTGAAACACTTACAAATGATAAAGATGATAGTCTATATGGAATGGAGAAAGCCAAGGAGAGTAACTTGGGCACATCAAAAATGGCTTGCACTAATTGACTGCACTCAGCTATGCTACATAGCTATTACATTTTTTCTTGATTCAATTCTTTTGTTTGTCAACTCTTATTGATCTGTAGGGTGATCTTTTTTTGAATGTTTTTATTTTTATTTTTGTGTGGGCAATTTGTAATTCTTTTCCGATTATTCTGGATTGTGAACTTGATTTGATTTGCGATGTATCCAATTGTGGGTTTCTCTGCACATGAATCACTCTAAATGAAAAATATAGTTTGTTTTATGTAGATTTGGATGCTTCTAGGGGTTCATTGATTTGTTTGTAAAAATGTGCTGGTGCATTGGATTTTGAATTTTTATTAAAGAATTCTGAAATGAGATGATATTTTTTTTTATTCGGTTGATGTTAGATCTATTTATCTTCTTCATTTGGTTGTTCTCGTCTTCTGGTGGCTCTCTGATAGTGTATTTACTTGACTTTGGATATGTTGCTTTTGCTTTTTCTATGGTTTCTAATCAATTAGGATTTTTTTATCTTATAATCTCCTAAGTTGCGTTTGGTTTGATATATTTGATTTTAGCTTCAATTTGTTTCTTGGGATGACCTGGTTCCGAATTAAACAAGTTCTAGGATTCGTGTGCAAGCTATGAGAGTTCATATTATGTCAGTAGTTCGCTGCTGTAGGAGGAGAACTTGCAAAACCTTTCTTTTCTTTTCTCTTTGGACTTTCAAAGTTGCTAGTCTGACAGTGTTCTTCAATATATTTCAGATGCAAATCTTTGTTAAGACACTCACCGGAAAGACCATTACTCTTGACGTCGAGAGTTCTGACACCATTGATAATGTCAAAGCTAAGATTCAAGACAAGGCATTCCTCCTGATCAGCAGAGGCTGATCTTTGCTGGGAAACAGCTTGAAGATGGCCGAACACTTGCTAACTACAACATCCAAAAGGAGTCCACCCTCCATCTTGTCCTCCGCCTCCGTGGTGGAATGCAAATCTTCGTTAAAACTCTGACAGGAAAGTCTATAATCTTGAGGTTGAGAGCTCAGACACCATTGATAATGTCAAAGCTAAAATTCAAGACAAGGAAGCATCCCCCCTGGCCAGCAGAGGCTGATCTTTGCCGTAAAACAACTTGAAGACGGTAGAACTCTTGCTGACTTCTACATTCAAAAGGAGTCCACCCTTCACCTTGTCCTCCCCCTTCGTGGTGGTATGCAGGTATTTGTCAAGACACTTACTGGAAAGACTATCACCCTTGAAGTTGAAAGTTCAGATAAAATTGACAATGTGAAAGCGAAAATTCAGGATAAGGAAGGGATTCCTCCAGACCAGCAGAAACTGATCTTTTCCGGTGAGCAACTTGAGGATGGAAGGACCCTGGCTGACAACAATATTCAGAACGAGTCGATGTTACATATTGTTCTTTGTCTGAGGGATGGCATGCAAATATTTGTCAAGACATTGACAGGGAAGACAATTACTTTGGAGGTTGAGAGTTCAGATACTATCAACAATGTTAAAGCAAAGAACCAAGACAAGGAGGGTATTCCTCCAAACCAGCAGAGATTGATCTTTGCTGGAGAGCAACTTGAAGATGGAAGGACCTTGGCAGATTACAACATTCAAAAAGAATCAACCCTGCACCTTGTTCTTCGTCTTACAGGTGGCATGCAAATTTTTGTCAAGACTTGGACTGGGAAGACAATTACGTTGGAGGTTGAGAGTTCAGATACCAATGACAACGTCAAAGCAAAGATTCAAGACAAGGAGGAGGGTATTCCCCCTGACCAGTAGCGTTTGATTTTTGCTGGTAAACAACTTGAGGACGGGAGGAACCTTGCAGACTATAACATCCAGAAGGAGTCAACTCTCCATTTGGTGTTGCGTTTGAGAGGAGGGATGCAGATCTTTGTGAAGACTCTGACTGGGAAGACAATCACATTGGAGGTGGAGAGCTCTGATACTATTGACAATGTGAAAGCAAAGATACAGGACAAGGAAGGGATTCCACCAGGTCAACAGAGGCTCATCGTTGCTGGTAAGCAGCTTGGGGATGGCCGCACCCTTGCAGACTACAATATCCACAAAGAGTCTACTCTTCATCTTGTCCTCAGGCTCCGTGGTGGAAACTTCTGAACTTCATGCGTTCTAATGCTGATTTCTTGATGGCTGTATCAACGTTTGCTTTGTTTTATTTCAAGACTTCTAGTGTTTTTGTTATAGTTTTATCTCTGTTAGAGACCTCGCAATGTGTTATATTCTGTTGTTTTTGCTGCAAACTAAATAAATAAATATTAGCTGATAAATGTGTTGGTGATCCTCACTCCTCCAGATACATTGTTAACTCAACACACACACATGCACTCACAAACACACCCTGCTATGCAGGTACAGGGAAAAAAGAAGGCATGTTTGACAGTTTGAGAACTCAATAGTTCTTTTGGCAAAAAATCAGTATTATGGTGGTGGTTTGGTAAAATTCCGATAATAGTGATGAGTTCTACCCTTGATCTACGCAGTCTTATTTATTTTGTAATATGTTTCTTTTATTTAAAGGTGGACTTAAGCACCTTATTTTTGTCGGTTCACTAAATTGCTTCCAACAGTTATTTTTTTAAAGAAGGGATAGAAGAGAAAACTCTCTCCATCTGTAAAGGTTATCTAGACTATAGACAAAGGAGTTCATCTGCTTTGTGAGGACTCCCGACTATCGGTGACATGACTCGTGATTGTTGCAGATTTGCTTCCACGATGGAGAAACCCGTAAGTCTCCTCAATCAGTATTTACAAAATATAGTTTCATTGTACTACATGTAAATTTGAAGAGGAGTGCTAATATGGACAACACTCAAAATGGGAACATAAGCCTTGGTTCACTACAGCAGAAGATAAATCCATGTAGTTCTGTTAACTGGTGACTACAAGAGGCAGAGAATGATGTAGAAATTTGATAGAACTATATTTTATTTAGCTCAAGTATGGATGATAAAGTACTCTGCTCTCTATGGGGAAGTTGGAATACTTGAAACTTGGAAGTACAAAAACCATAAAGTGAAGAAGTTCAAAACTATATGGCACTTAAAAAAGAAGTAGGACTAGGAGGCACTGGAATTTCTACTGTCCCTTCCAGCATCAGTAGAACTTTCTTCATTGAAGGGCGAAATGATGGTTCGTCTTGAATGCACCAGATGCTTATTTTCACCATTCTCTCGAATTGTCTTCTATCAACCTCCTCGTCCCCGACTAGTTTATCTAGCTCTCCTGCATCAAAGCAATCGTAGACCCAGTATTCAAGAATTGACTCATTTTCATCAAGGCTCAAATCTACACACTTCCGCCTACAGATCAATTCCAATAGGACAACACCAAAACTGTAAACGTCTGCTTTCACTGTCACTGGCAGTTTTCGGTGCCATTCTGGTGCAACATAGCCTCTGGTCCCTCTTATCCCTGTGTAGGTTCTTGTCTGGTCTTTCTTTAAGAGCTTGGCTATTCCAAAGTCAGATATTTTTGCACAGTACTGATCATCCATGAGTATGTTCTGAGGCTTTATATCACAATGGATGATTTGTGTGTCACACTCGTCATGCAAATATAGGAGGCCCCTTGCAATATCTCGAGCGATGCCACACCTTTCCTCCCACGTGGGAGGTTTTTCTGTTGTAAAAAGTATGTCCGCAAGTGACCCATTGGTCATGTACTCATACACCAGAAGCCTTCTTGATCCCTCCAGGCAATAACCAAGGAGGCGGACGAGATTTCGGTGATGTGTCCTTCCAATGATTTTTATTTCAGTTTGGAACTCTGTTTCCCCTTCTACTAATTCTTTGTCTAGTCTCTTAACAGCTATCACTTTCTGGTCTTCTGCCAAAATTCCTTTAAATACTGTTCCAAATGCTCCCCTCCCTAACGCTTCTTTGAAACCACTGGTTGCCTGCTCTAGTTCTGCATAGGAAAATGCTCGTGGAGCAACATCCTCACATAACTGAACACCTCTACTCTCCTGGATTTTTCTGTAAGTCCAGACATGGGTTCTGTGAATGAGGAATCCGGAGATGCCTAACACCAACAAAGCAAAAA
This sequence comes from Solanum piurae, assembly GCA_029582685.1. Lineage (NCBI taxonomy): Eukaryota > Viridiplantae > Streptophyta > Magnoliopsida > Solanales > Solanaceae > Solanum > Solanum piurae. The sequence continues at coordinate 10,038 of JAJOOO010012134.1, read as the reverse complement.
TAGCCAATGTAATGCCGGCAATTAGGATGTCTATCCTTAGCTTTTTGCCTTTTGTTTCTTCAATCTTCTGATCAGGCAACTCTTTGTTGGGTATGAAATTAGTGCCCACCTTGACCAATACTAGATTAGTATTACCCAAGTCTCTCCTTCCATACCTCAGAGGCAGCCTTTGCTTTCTACACTCTCTGTCTTTGAACAGAGCAGCCTCACAGTTACAATCCTGTAGACAGGCTTGTTCACAATCTTCCTTGGTCGTTCCGGCCAAAACAACATAAGTACTATCTTCCCATCCTGTGTTTTCAACTGTTCTCATGGCATAGTATTTGGAAGTGCTCTCCTTTAACCGACAGGTTTCTGCGGTGAAATTCCTTTCACAGCCTGCGCTCCAATTTCCTGGCATTACAAAATCAAATCCCGGAAGACACAAACATTTAGCTTGATCATCTATATTGGTGCAAAAACCATTAAGCCCACAAAGGCCTTTTGGATTACACCTATCATCTGTTGATGACCATATCACAGAGTTGTTCTGTTGGTTCAGAGAATGTGAATAAACTCTAAGTATACCATCAGCATCAATTTTCAGCATATAGATAATGGTCCTTTCTCTACGGTTTCCTCCTTGAGTTAGATTTCTTAGACTTTTAGTGGCATTGAGCAAGTAGAGGAGGCCGTCATCATCAAGATTCAGTGTAACATTATTCCCTACTCCATTAGTGCCTGTTGAGTAGTAAGAATATGGGGCACTATCTGGTGTATTGACAGGGTACTGAACGAGGTTCCCATCATCTTGCATTTTGAGACGGAAAATCCCGAATGAGTCATCTGCTTCCGAGGCACTCGAGAACAGCTCTTGTCCAGCTGATATATGCTGACCAGGTAAAAGTGTGTTTGTTGGATTGTCAAAACTTTGCCAAATGACATTGCGATCTGAATCATAGAGCACAAAGTTTCCAGTGTCCAGCATGGAAGCTGAAGCAATGGCTCGAGAGGGATTGATGACAGAGATTTCCTGGCTTCCTACTTGCACAATGAGCCTTCCATCACTAGTTAAGAGCAACACAGCGTTGCTCGGGACAACAGGACTGTTCCTATTTGCTGTCCACACTGCTGTCTTGTTAGGCAAACCGACGATTGAGATTCCAACAGCATAGCCATTGGTTTGTTCATAAAACCCAAAGGCAAAGCGCCTGGATGGTGAAAACCATGATGAATTGGTAGTAGGTGTTAGAGAAGAGCCAAGAGTTATATTGAACTGCCTTTGTTGTGCTAGTGCTACTGCATGAAATGCAGATAATATTAATAACCATAGCAAAGCAGCCATAGATTTTAGTTTTTCTTCTCTTTTTTTTACTTTGATTTGTCACAAAATTGATACACAATTCAGTTTATAATAACAACTTGGAAGGATCCAAAGACTTGAGCTACTGTAGGGCAAGTCAATTCATGGCAATTAAGTAAAAGACGCGTTACATAGGAGACTTGGAAATTATTCAGTCCTGTCAATTTTGAAAAAATAGTGTACATGTCTTTTTAGACGGATAAATATCTTTTTTAATTCATACATATATAATCAGGGGCGGAGTCACCTTACAGTTAGGGTTCATCTTCGGCGGAAAATTATATCATTTATACATGATTAAAATAATTTTTTAGATATATATAGTAGATGTCGAACCCCCTTCATCTACTTCCTGTATCTATTTTTTCAAATTTGAATCGCCTTATTGAAATCTCTGGCTCCACCACGATATATAATAAGGATGTTTGAGGTAAGATAACTCAACCTTCTTCTTGATGTTTATGTTTTTTTCATTATTTAAGCATTCTTGTTTGTAATATCATCTTATAGAGTAGAGTGTATTATAAACTTTGTGATGATCATAGAATACTTAGTTTTCTTTACCTCTTATTTTCGTTAGCCTAGCCCCTTTGCTTGGACTTATTCACAATAAGGATTTTTATTTTATTATCATATCATCATATATTATTAAAAGTGGTAAGTTTTAAAGTGAAAAGTTGAATTACCGTATTGTCTCTCTACTAAATTAAATATCTAATCAAACACTAATATTTTATCTACATAGTAGTAGAATTTGAAGTCCTTTAATAATTAAATTATTATTTTCTTGATAAATGAGTACATTAATATTACTTTTAATCATTATCATGAATCTCATAATGGAAGAATTTGAAAAGTTATGATTGATAAAATAGTGTAACCGAATTTTTTCTTCTAAAATAGCTACATTTTTCCTTCTAAACAGACAATTGTTTAATATTAAAGTAAATAATTTGAAGAGGTGCCACGAAAAAAAATAATACATACAAAATCTCATCTATAAAGATACATATGTTTTTTTAATATTTCTACCAAGTGTATTCATCCAACTTGATTCTTGTTTGATGAAGGGCATATATTTTCTAGTTTTTTGACGGTAGGGGCATCAATGTCCCAAAAGTATGACGAAGGGTATATGCATACCATTTATGATAGTTCAAAGGTATATTTGTCCTTTTTTCTATTAATAAAAAACACTACATTCACTATCTAGTAGCATAAATTTGTAAAAAAGAAAATTAAAAAAAATAAATTAAAATTTTACAGTTGGATATCTTTAAATTGGTAGGAGTTAATGTGGACAAAGTTTTTGGTAGAAATTAATTGTTCAATTTTTGGAGCCTTTCAAGTCTTCTTACTTTTCGGTAAATAGGAATTGTATGCGTTGACTTAGTCCAAGTCTTTCTTACTTTTCGTGATTAAGAAATCACGTTCTATAGTGCAATTTTTTTAATTAATTTATGGTGAGAATTTTTTTTGTTTCTAATAGTGCATATTCGATTGAATTTAGTAACTTAGGTTAAAATCAATAAACTTTTTTTTAAAATCGAATTTGGTATTGATGGAAAGAGAAAATATGCTTCAAAGTAAAATTTGCAAGGTAAAAAAAAAGTATATGAACTAAACAGTAAACATAAGGTATATTTCGTTGTGGTTGAAATGATAAGTATTCTTTCATCTTTAATCAGTCTCGGATATGGAGGCGCTTTTGGTGTGGAGTTGGTTTATACTTTATTAAAATATGACTTCCCGGCACAAATCCAGATTAGTTAATTGAAAAAAATAAATAGAGGAAAAGAAAGATAAACAAAAGGTATTAATGTGAAAACAAAATGAATCAAAGCTTCCTATCAAAGTATTTAAATGTTGAATTTTAACCATTTAGTTTTATCTTCATTCTTCTTGTCTTACTCCTAATGCTTTGTTGTGAAATAAGGGAAGGAAGACAGTGAAAAGGAGAAGGGAAAGTTGAATGGAAGATATGTGATGGAGAAAGTATATAGTAGGGGATTTGGGAAGGAAAAACTATTTGTTTCTTGTTTGGTTCAAAGAGGTACTCACTCCGTCCCATTTTATGTGAGATAGTTTGACACGGCACAGAGTTTAAGAAAAAAAGAAAGACTTTTAAAATTTGTGGTCTAAAATGAATGATAGAAATTTGTGTGACTATAAATCATTTCATTAAGGGTAAAATTGATATTTTAAAGTTAAATTGTTACTTAATATAGAAATGAGTCATTCTTTTTTGAACTGACTAAAAAAGAAAGTAAGTCATATAAATTGAGACAGAGGAATACTAAATAAGATAGTTTGTTACAGCTTGGGTGTTCATATGCCAGCTTGGGTGCACCTCGACTCATTTACGAAACAACTTGTTACAAACCACAACCTCGACTCATTTACGACTCATTTATGTATTCTGATAAGCATAAACATGAGAATTACTCATAAGAAGACAAAGATATTGTGTTTTTGAGAAAGTTAAACAAAAAGTAGAAGTTGCGTCATATCATGCCTAATCATCTTTCCCCATTATTTATTCAATCTACTTCTACCTCGCATGTAAATGTAACCATCCATAGTCGACCTCTCACACCTCCGGGCATCTCTTCTTCACATGCCCAAACCATCTCAATCTTGCTTCTAGCATCTTGTCCTCCATTGAAGTCACTCCTACCTAGTCCCGGATATCTTCATTTCTAACAATTCATAACCTAGTTAGATGTTCCAAACTTTCTAAAGTAGTTTGGCCTGTATCATTGTACACACCAGGAAGAATTAAGTCAAGAGAGAAAAGGACAAGTAAATATGCTCGAAGAGGGCTAAGTTCACCATCAATCCTAAGCATGTCTAGTTCTGCAGTTCCATTGAAAGTCCTATCTGAGTGGAATGTTGAAGAAAATAATGCCTTCAGGAAGAGTATATACATTCAAACATCAGTTTTCACATTTATCAGGAATTGGAAAATTTTCACAAAGTGACTGCTAGTAATACCCACTTGATCTTTATTCATACAAGAAAAACCATTAGGATGGGACCATTATCATACAGAATACAACAGAAAGCCAGACAAAAGTTAAGTTTCAATCTGTCTACCAAAATTTTGTAGCAGAGTGACAACATATTGATAAGAGAGAACCATTAAGGTTCTAGAGCTTTGAGAAAGCTTATCTTGCTAAACCATTTGAAACTTAATAAAATAGTTGATCAACTCGCAATAGTGTTTATCTAGCCAGTGATCATTGTTCCAGCCCCTTCATCAGTGAGAATCTCAAGAAGTAAGGAATGTTGCAGCCTTCCATCGATAATACTTGCAGTCTTCACCCCTTGAGCTAATGACCTGACACAACAGTTCACCTTGGGGATCATCCCACCGGCAATCTTGCCATCATCTGTCATCTTCTTCACTCCTTTTATGTCGATCTGCTTCACCAAACTCCCAGGATCATTACGGTCTTCTAGAATTCCAGCCACATCTGTCAACAAGAGTAGCTTTTCAGCTCCAAGAGCGGCTGCCAACTCACCTGCTGCCGTGTCTGCATTAATATTGTAGGATTGACCATTCTTATCAGCTGCAACAGACGCGATCACTGGGATATGGTAATTGTCAATGAGAGGCCGCAGTACACTAGGGTCCACACTAGCAATGTCCCCAACAAAACCAAGTTGTTCAGAGTTGGGGGAAGGACGTGCAGTTAAAAGGTGGCCGTCAATTCCTGATAACCCCACTGCAGTTGCCCCAGCCTTGTTAATCAAGGAAACCAAATGTTTGTTGACTTTACCCACCAAGACCATTGACACAATCTCCATGGTTGAGGCATCAGTGACACGAAGGCCATTCAAAAAGTTGGGTTTGATACCCAATTTACCAAGCCATTGGTTGATTTCAGGACCACCCCCATGGACAAAGACAATGCGCATACCAACACAGGAAAGAAGGACAAGATCAGCAATAACAGAGGCCTGAAGTGCCTCAGATTTCATAGCAGCTCCTCCATATTTCACTACAATAGTCTTGCCTCGAAATTTTTGAATAAATGGTAGTGCTTCAGAAAGGATTTTCACTCGGGTTGCTCCAGGGTAAGATTGAGTATCAGGTGCAACGACGGATTCCAACGAAGTTTTGAGGCATGAGGCCTGAAAAGGGTTGCTAAGAATGTTTCGATTGGCTTTGATAGCTGGAATGGATTTTGGAAAAATGAGACTGGAATCTGGAAAGTTGGAGACTTTGGTGACTGGGGAAGAGAGTGGGAAGGTTTTAGCAGCCAACATCCTCTATTCCTTTACTTCCTCCCCTTCTCTATTGAGTCTAAATAGCAGGGGAAGTGTAACACTATAAGTTCTTAAAGACCGTTCGTTTAATGGGGTCAATGCATCAAAGAAACCTGCAACCAAAACAAGCCATCAGTTAGCACTTGAACCTCAAAAATATCCCACATAAGAAAAATATACTTGAAAACCAGCATATTTGAGAAAGCCCAAAAACATAATAGGGAAGAAATCAATCAAATTAGATACATAAGATACTCTAATAAAATTCAAAAAAATACCAATGAAACCCTCTAGGTTCATCAATAAGAGTAAAGTTTCTTAATTTTCACAAAGTTATAAAAAGAAAAGTAACACAAACACATTAAAACAGAGGGAGCAAAAATAAGTAAGCTACTAACCCAATAGATTAAAACAACTCATATGTAATTCAAAATTCACAACAAGACTTAGAATATACTGGCTAAATCGGTCTCTAATTGACATTTCATCAAACAGGTAATAGCAGTAGAATCAGAGACATTTCATACAACTAAAACCGAGCATATAACTGTCAATCAGAAACTTAAACATCATACAATAATCCGTTCAAATACATTGAAATCCGCATATCTATATTTCGCGATTAGGCACAAATCCCTAGAAATAAATTCCAGAAGAAGAAGAAGACATTTAAAGGGTTAGTGTACCTGGAAACAGTGCGTGTCTGTGTGTGTGCGGCAGTGAAAGAGAGGAGGCGGCTGTCTAGAAACGGGAGCTCAATTTTCTCTTCTCCGATAGAAAGATTCTATAGAAAAATCTGTTGGTTATATCATTTGTGTTTAGTAGTAGTAGTAGTAGTAGTAGGTGGTGCCTAAATTATTAGAAAAGTAAAAGAAGAGATAAATGAGATTCATCTGGGAAAAATACATACAAAATAGTCCTTCATGTTTAAAGGTTGTCCAAGGAGGTTCGGGTGAACACTTTGAAATGTTATGATGGGTTTGATTGATTTTGATTTGAATGTAAATTAAAATAAGCACACTATTCAAATTTTTAAATTATAAATGGTTTTGAAATAAAAATTTAGAATTGTCTTTAACTCATGCTTGGTTATTAATCTTGAAATAAATTATCATGAAATGACAAAAATAACTTGAGGTCCCTAAAATCTTTTTTCACGGTAAATTGTATTTTTATAAATAAATAATTGCTTCTTAGAAATCATGTAAGGAAATGTTATTTTTAATACAATAAACCAAATCGTTAGTAACAAATAATACCCGGATAACTAATAACAACAGAACTTATCTTTCAAACCAAACGAAACCTAAAAGCATGGGCTAATTAAGTCTGAACCAAATCTAAAAGGGATCTCACTAACAATTACTAGAATCATGTATTCTTCGGATTTTTTAAGATTGTCGATGGGTACGTGTTTGATCCTTCAATGGTAATGTTATCTTAGAAGATGCGACATAGATATAATACCATTTTTGAAAAATCCGAACAACTAGTGTCCATTTGTCTCCAAAACCATCTAAATTCTCCTTCCTCAAAAATCTTCATATTCAGTTTATGAAATTCTCTTGGGCAACTGACGCATTTAAAGTGCTCGGTGCACCAGTACCCTTATCCCTACAAAGAATATCATCTGATGATCCCTTACCTCGAGTTTATGTGGTTCTACTATTAGAAGGTGTCGTGGACATCCCATTTCATGTGTCTCCGGTCATTTCTCCATTTTTGTGTATGATCAGTGAAAAGAGTTTCCAAGTACTAAAAGTCAGTTGCCTGGACAAAAGTATTTTGCTATGCATTAGCATGTCTTAAGGATGTTGGTGCTATCTTATGAGTTATGTGAATCAAAGCTTCTTATCAAAGTAGTTAAAATGTTGAATCCTAGGGTGATATACATTTTAACCATTTAGTTTAATCTTTATTTCTTACACCTTATGCTTTGTTGTGAAATAGGGAAGGAAGACGGGAAAAGAGAAGGGATAGTTGAATGCAAGATATGTAATGGAGAAAGTAATTTAAAGAAGGGGATTTGGGAAAGACGTAAAAGAGAAAACTTTTTGTTTCTCGTTTGGTTAAAAGAAGTAAACAAGATAGTAGGAAAGGGGATCATTCTCATTTCAGAAAACAACGTGGGGGAAGTTTTGAGTTAAGAGTATTAGATTGCTCTTCTTTCAAACTCTCTAAATATTGGTTTGAGGGTGGTGTTCATGTCAGTCTGGGTGCACCTCGACTCATCTACCAAACAGCTTGTTACCACCCACAAGCATGTTGAGTTAACTCTCTTCAAGTAAGTCCAAGCATGTTTCTTATCTACAAGTGTCGAACTCATCGAGTTTTGGGCCTGAAAGCAGTTTTTGGCTTCATTTCTTTCCAAATTGCAATAGTGGACATATTTATTGAAACAATAGTTCACAAGAATGACAAAAGAAGGTAACTCTTGAGCAAATCCCCTTCACCTACCTCTACTGCCCAAGCTATCTATACCATAACTGATTATGTTTTTCAAGCTTATTGTCCTCGAGACTCGAACAAAGGAGCTACTAACCTAATAGATTAAAAAAACTCATATGTAATTCAAAATCCACAACAAAACTTAGCATATACTGGCTTAATCGGTCTCTAATTGGCATTTCATCAAACAGGTAATAGCAGTAGAATCAGAGACATTTCATACAATTAAAACTGAACATAGCATTCAATAATCAGTTCAAATACATTGAAATCCGCATATCTATCTATATTTAACGATTAGGCGCAAATCCCTAAAAATAAATTTCAGAAGAAGAAGACAATTATAGGGTTAATGTACCTGGAAACAGTGTGTGTCCGGCGGTGGGAGAGAGAGGAGGCGGCCGGGAGCTCAATTTTCTCTTCTCCGATTGACAGCCAGATTCTACCGCTGTTTATACTATTTGTGTTTATTATTAGTAGTAGTACTAGTTGGTGGCGCATAAAATTATTAGAAAAAGTAAAGGAAGAGATAAATGAGATTCATGTGGGAAAAATATATACAAAATAGTCCTTCATGTTTAAAGGTTGTCCAATATTTTTCTATTTTATAAAATAATGTCTACTTCACTAAACAAAAAATATGGCATATATAGCAAATGAGAAATAATAATGTGATAAATGACTACGAATAAACACCAAATCTCCACCTAACTAGTGACTCGGTAAAATTTCTATCAATAATAGGCCGAAATGGTGGGGAAGGAGGCCCTCCCTACTTCAATGGAAAGGGGAAATCGCGTTTCACAGTCGCTCCTCTCCTTACAATTGATTCATCCATTTAAGTGGTTCTTGCTTCTCCTTGTTCCTATTCCTAACTCCTTCCTGGGTAGTTCCCAATGTTTGGCACCTTCCATACTTCATGGGTGCAACATCAACAAATTCGTTCATGATCAAGTTACAATCTAAGATCTACGACCATGTTCGTATTTCAAAATAAATTTCATAACTCATATATCTTAATGAATTTTGACTAGAAGTGGGCAGTCACTATCCAGAAAATATATGTATAAGATCCAAGCTTGTTTTGTTTCTTCATCGAACACCAAGGTAAACAATAATACGAGAAAAATGACAAATTAACTTAGGAGTTAGGAGATATATATATATATATATATATATGAGAGCCTTGAATGACATGCCCAATTTAACAAAGAAGGCGAGGGGTCTTAATATGTAATATATATACATTAAAAAATTACTAATTTATACAATATAATTTTTCGAAGAAATACTCATTTAACTGATTTTATATAGGAATAATTACTTGGATGGATCCATTTTAAAAAATAATTACTTATTTTAAATATACTTTTTATTTATTACTATTTATAGCAATATATAACAATACTATGTATTTTATTAAATTTCTGTGTTTTGTCTCGCCTCTTTCTCCTTTTTCTCTGTCCCCTCTTTCTCCTTTTTCTCTGTCCCCTCTTTCTCTTTTTTTTTGCCTCTCTATGCAAGGTGTCAAATTTTTTATATTATAATTGAAAGATTCACAATCTTCAGCCATACATTCAGTTGGCTATGCCTCTAAAAGGGAGAATAAATTCCTGAGTTCATTCTTTCTCTATTTGTCCCTGAAAATTAAGTTGCCAATCACTATAATTTCTGAGCTCATGTTCTTAATGAATAAAATATGTATTATGCATGTCTTATAAATTGAAGTAAAGCAATACGGTCAAATTAATCATGTTTTTGTTCCGAAGCATCACCAATAAACTACAAAATGAATTAAACTTGAATTAAAAATGTATTACACACTTATTAAAATTGAATTAGAAGAGAAATAAACACGAATGCAAAATGTAGCAAACAAATGAGCAGTCAATGATTCGTAGACTGAATAAAACTTGTATCAATAATTAATTAGACAAGTAATCTAATCATAACAAATGAAGAAACATAAAAAATTG
>JAJOOO010012133.1:0-52407 GCA_029582685.1 Solanum piurae | reverse complement strand
GTTTATCATTTTTATATTATTAATAATTAATAATAGGCATGAAAATAATAGTACTCGGCATGAAAAACGCTATCCCTGCAGCGATGTGTAAGGAAAAATTTTTTTTGACTTAAAATCGCTGCCACAGCAAAAATGAATTTTTTTTTTACAATGGCAGCAATTTTCACTAATTAATTTTTTTTTTTTTAGTGGCAGCGATTTTTAATAAAAAAAAAAAAAAAAAAATTTTTTTTTGACAAAATCGCTGCCTCAGCAGCGATTTTTAATTAAAAAAAAGAAATTTTTTTTGTAGACGAAATCGCTGCTTGGGCAGCGATTTTGCCCTTTTGGAATTTTTGACAATTTTTTTTGCCCTTTAGACTTCGGACTCGTCATTAATAAGCATACAAAAAGATTGCTTGTTTTCAGCTAGGGCTTTTAAGTATTAAACAAAATAATCTATTGTTTATTGCACAGTACACCTTCATTTGGATAATCATTTTAATATGGTTGTATATATTGGTAGAGCCCATGATAGATACAAAACAATTTTAATACACATTGAAATTACGTAGTTTTCTTGCCAACCCATTTTGAGAAAAAAAAAATGGAAAAATCAAAATAAAGATATATTGTTTAATTGAGTTTTCATATGTCAAAATAATTAAATCTGTGAAGTCATTTTCCATCAACTCCAAGAAAAATGTACTATTAAGTTTCATTTAAGTATTTATTAGTAATTCTTTTAGCAATTAATTAATTAATTATGTTTGATGATTTAGAAAAAAATAGATATATATTCCTAAGACAACAATAGGATGTAAAATGGATTAGACTTTAATCCCCTAATTTTTTTAAAAAGATATTTTAATTTCAACTTTTCACATATTATTTTAAATTTCATACCCCGACACGTAAGGCGGGGGACCGGGTATGAGCGGATTGTAATATATATTTTTTTTAAACCGTTAAAATGAATCTGCCAACTAAATACCAACCATTTTTTCTTCTTCTTTAATACACGTGAAGACCACTTTCTAAACTTAGCCAAACCTTTTTTTTTTCCAATTATTAACGATCTCCCTAACTAATCCCATTTTATTATACAATTTCTTAAATTTATATATGCCTTAAAAAGGTTACGGTTTTAGCTAGTGATTTTTTTTTCTTCATATAAACACCCTACTATCACTATTAACATTAGTTTAAGATAATTTTGGGTTCAAGGGTTCGATTTGTTCACCCAAAATAATTCTTGATTCTGATTAAAACGTATGATTCATGTTAAACTTTAGAGTTAAAGTTAAAGTGTTTTATTCTCATTATACGAAAAGCACAAACTGTTAATCTTGACACCCTAATATATAGGCTAATACAACAAGCTTATCATTAGTCAAGGAAATTGCAATGAAGCAATAATAAACTTGATTACGTGCCTAATAAAGTTTAATTTAATGAATAGTTGAGTTGTGCTACGTTACATAATCTAAGAATCTATTGTCAGTTCAAGACAAAAGCGTGTCCTTCACGCATTAAACTTGTGTCCATAATGGCAACAAAATTAGGCGGCGGTGAGATGAATAAAATTCGTTAGGTCTTAATTAAAGATTTTAAGTTTGATTTTTATAAATAAATAACATTCTTGTAGGAAATAGTTTCTTCCTTTCTAGACCTTATGTAACGCAAGTTCAAATTAATCGAACCCTTCAAATAAATATCGAATACTGAATTAAAAATTAAAATAAAGAAAGAGGAAATGGAATATACAAATCATTTTTTCTAAGATTAATATTTGTTCAACAACTCAACTCTAATATATATTTGTTGGGTCTCAGATATCCTACAAATACCTACTAAACCAACCTAATCTTACTTATTGCTATAATATTCAATTATTCGGAGAGAAATAATGACTCTGACATTTTTATAATATATAAATAATTTCACAGTTTTTTTAGTGTAAATTGTACTCTTCGGGTGCATTCAGTATGGAGAAAAATCTTTTCCAATTTTCTTAATTATGTTTGATTGACAATTTATTTTTTCAAATGGACATTTAATGTCTCTTTTAACCTTACCATCCCATTATGTGATCCACCAAATCACCCCCGACCCCTAGCTAACCTCTTTTAAGGCCGGGTCTCCGAATTGGTTCTTAGGGTCGAATCTCTTGAATATCGAGGTCATAATCAAGGACGAAACGTATTTTTTTTTTTTGAGACACGTACAATTACAACATTAATTCTTCTTTTTTGTTTTTATTTGTTGAAGGGGACCATATGGCATGCAAATAGAATGGGAGGTTGTGAATCGAACATAATAATTCTTGAATATAAACTTAAAAATAATACTCCTTCCGTACTTGGTTAGGTATCGACTTATCGTGATAAGGTTTGACATAATCATTAAAAATAAAAAGTGTTGTTTAACCAATATATTCTTTATTAATTTTTAAACTTTTATTTATCTTAATTTTTAAATAATTAATATTAAGAGCAAAGTTGGAAAAAAGATAATTAATTCTTTCTTAGTTATTTGAATTGACAACTATTTTAGAGTAAGTATTTTTAACATAACAACTAAAAAAAGACGGAGGAAGTAACCGTGAATTCTGAGTAGAATTTGAGACAAGAGAATGTTTTTAAAAAAAAATCATTTTCATAAATAAATTAATTTATGGGGAGGAGAGACACACAAGTGTGAGAATAGGCATTGTACGATTATTTTTTTTTGATTTTTTTTTATAATTAGTATTTGATACAGTATTTGGTACTTTATTAGCTTGACTAGTCACGACTCAATAAAAATATGTAAATGGAATTTTTTTTTAACCTTATATATTTACGTAATTTTTTTTACAAAGAATATTCAAATGAACCTTCTAATACTATATCAAAAATGATTTTTAGCAATAATAATTTAATTATCAAATATATATTTTTACCAACAGTTAACACTCTTTATAAATGTCCCTATATTCTATATTGACATTGGATCTCATGATAATTAATTAATGTTAATAAAGATATTAATACTTTTTATTACTATGTATATTTATTACCGTTAAAAGTTATTTTTACTATAGTGTAATATTCTGTATTAAAGATTTTTTCATTTATAAAAAAAAAGTCTGATTTTACAAATGTATAAGTTGTTATGATAGATTTTAGAGTTTTTGGTATAGCACACCTTGGGATTATAAATGATTTATGTAACACATGCATATTTGACTAATTAAATGCAACATCGTGGTAACCACTTGGAAGTTTGGGCTTTGGACCCCCACCCGTTTTTTTTTTTTTAACTTGTTGTTTTTGATAAATAAAAAACTGATATTTTTTTCTTCTTTCTATTATATTCTTAATTTATTAATATTGAGTTAATATTTTTGAAAAGTATAGTGAATAAATATTATAGACTTTGAAATTTTGCAAGACTCTACAAGATGTGTTCAATTCGAATTGAAACTCTAGAAGGTGTGTTCAGTTTCAATTATGTTTTTTGGAGGCTACTCAATCCTAAATCCTAGTTTATGCCTATATAAAGGGTACTAAATTCCCTTAAAAGGCATATTGAATATTTCATAAAGTCATGAAACATTAGAGGTCAAATCTAAATCATCCTAGTTCGAGAAATACGCCGAATCATGAATAAATCTTAGGAGAATAGAATCAAGAGATCAACAGAATTGTAACCGTAATATTTATCAATAAAGTTATGTTTCTTCTTATTTTATTGTGATTGCAATTTATTTTCTGTCACTTTAAAATTTGTTGCAAACAAATATATTTAAAATTCTATCAATTAATAGAGATAAAATATTAAATTAACTATTTCAATCATTATTTTTTAGTAAGTGTATCAAGTCAAAATTTAACAAGTAAATAGAAACATAGAAAGTACTACATAATTCCTTCAAATTCTTTTAAAATCAAAGTCAAGTAAATGGTCATACTAACATTCAATTCCCTTTAATTTCTTAATCTGTATACATTAATTACATACACTATTTCTATTCAAAGTGGTAATTAAGAAGTACTCTTCTACATTTAATTTCAAGATTCTTACAATATCTCAACTTTTTAATTAAAGAATGAAGGAGATAAATGCACAATTTTCAATTACATTACATACTTCAATTGAGTAAAAACTAAGTAGTACCCTTCTACTTAATTCCAAAGAATTTTACCATTCGAAAATAGGCTATACTCTCTAGATTTCACTCGTGGACAACTATATAGATCCACTATATAGAGTACATTCAAAGATCAATTTTTTTAACAATTACTATTTGATTTCTCAATTCAAAATCCAATCTTGAAGAGTGGAGGATCTGTGAAAAGATTTCTGTTTTTCTGATCATAAGAGTTTGATTTTACATGTGAGAATGTCAGGTAAAAGCAAAGTCAAAAAAAGAAAAATTCCAAACACAGTCTGTGAATTCTTTTTTTCTTTTTCCTCTGTTTGTTTCATTGAGCAGTCTTGTTTAAAAAAAATCAGCTTTTTCCAGAAACACTGAGTTGTTTGTTACTTTACTTGAGCCTGTCATAATCTTACTTGTATGTATATCTATCTGTATTTTTATACAGATCTTTAAAATGTATTTTTAAATTATGTATATAGAGTTGGTCTTTAATCTTTATTTTAGTGATAGTGAAATGAGTCTTGAGTAGTCTACTTTTTGTCTCCTTCTCCCTCTCTTTCACTCTCTATCAAATTCTTTATTTTTATTTTTTTTACTGCTACATTCCCCATTTTTGTCTCTCATTTAGATGGACCCCTCATCCTTTTCTTCACCTTTTTAAGAAGTTTGGGTTTCTTGTTGTGTGCAGCAAAAATGCATCTGGTATACCACATAGCTCTCAGATCAAATCAACCCACTTGAAGCAATTCTTGATGTAGTTTTGTGTCTTTCTTGGCTGATTAGTTGAGGTATGTTGCTTATTCAGCTCAAAATTTTACTTGTTTTTAAGCTTTTTGTGTTTGTGCCCAAATTCTGAAAGTACCTATTTCTGTTTGTTTGTAGTTAAAAATTGAATCTTTGTGCATAAATCAGAGAGAGGAGAAAAGGGGTTAGAAGAAAACCTAAAGTTGTGGAAGAATTAAAGATCTTTTTTTGGGTTAAAACATGAGGGATTTTCCTTCTTGTTTTGGGGAAACTGGGGTTCAAGTAGCTGATTTTTCATCATCAGGTGCTAATAAGGTTGCTCAGAATTTGGTAACTTGTGTTTATCAGTGTAAATTGCGTGGGAAATCTTGTTTGCTTAATGTTACTTGGAGTAAGAGTTTGATGGGTCAAGGTCTTACTATTGGGATTGATGATAATACAAATCAGTGTCTCTGTAAGGTTGATATTAAGCCCTGGGTGTTTTCGAAGAAGAAAGGGTCAAAAACTTTAGAAGCATATTCTAGGAAAATTGATGTATGTTGGGACCTTTCATCAGCGAAGTTTGGATCTGGTCCTGAGCCATTGGAAGGATTCTATGTGTGTGTTGTTTCCGAAAGGCAAATGATTTTGCTCCTTGGTGATATGAAAAAAGAAGCTATTAAGAAAACAAGTGCCACCCCTGCTACTTCTGGTGCTGTTTTTATTGCTAAGAAGGAGCATATGTTTGGTAAGAAGGTATTTAGCACTAAGGCTCAGTTTTGTGATAATGGTCGAGTCCATGATCTCGTGATTGAATGTGATACCAGTGGCACCAGTGACCCATGCCTTGTCATCCGTGTGGATAGTAAGCCAATGATGCAGGTAAAGAGGCTAAAGTGGAAGTTCCGTGGTAACCATACCATGTTGGTTGATGGCCTTGGTGTAGAAGTGTTTTGGGATGTCCATAACTGGCTTTTTAGCACATCCGTTGGAAGTGCCGTTTTCATGTTCAAGACCAACATTTCAGCAGAGAAATTATGGGCAACACAGCCCATATGCGATCCCCAAACACTACATTGGTCTTGGTCACAGAGATTCAGAGAGGCTCAGTCGCATGATCTTGGTTTCTCGCTCTTTTTATATGCTTGGAAAAACGAATAGTCAATTGATTGGATTCAACCTTGAGTTCTAACGTATACTTTTAGCGAGATGTGATTTATTGACTATGAAATTCAATTATACTTTCAATTTATATACTAGTTAATTTGTTCTTTTCGTATGTTTAGTTGCTCAAGCTGTGAGCCAAGACAAACATAGACATTTTTACCTGGTTGATTGTAAATTGTTCAATTATAGTTACTTTCATTTTCTTTTCCAATTTCCAAGGAGAAGAATATGGAATCCATTTATTCTTGGTCAAAGGCTTCCTCTTGTTGACGTCTTTGTATGGCTGTGATTGATCTAAGAAATATTAACAAGCAACTGGTATCTGCCTTGTTTCAATAAACTCTTCACTTGTCTATTTCTTGATGCAGGCGGAATATACCTTATCCCAGTCTGATATATATAGTTATCGCTTGCATACTGATGGTATACACATATGTTGTTTTGACATGTCAACTTTGATATGACCAATTCCATGCAGGTGGTTTAGTTGCTAATGGAAGTTGATGGACTGAGACCCTGTAGGAATGGTCTCAACATATGCTGTTTGCAGCAGACGATGTGATATAAATGCATTATACAAGCAAATAGCTTCTTTGACCCTCGATGCAATATAAGGATATTGGTACGTGCTGTATCTTGTTTGTCTTTTGTGTATTTGAAGCGTAGATGGATTGTGACTGTTGACATTGCTGCATTGAGATTTAAGGGAGTTTGGTGGGACTGAATGCGGCTAGCTGTCTACCTGATGTTAAATCCATATTTCATTCCATAGTGAAAAAAGCTTAACATACCCCACTTCTCTTGGACACTGTATATGTTCACTTATCCATGGGAAGCACCAAAAATCTTTAACAGATGTAATTTGCCCCTGTCAGCTGTTACACAAGCCTTCCCAACTAGATTCTGTAATTTTTTTAAAAAAAATAATTACTTTTTCCGTTTATCTTAGACTTTCGTTTCACCTATGTGTAGCTGAAGCCATATGTTGTTTTTTCCCCCCATAAATCCCATTTTGTTCTTCAATGGTGTGGTTCTCCCTTTCTCGACTTTTCAGTTTTATCATAACCTTCTCAAGGCATGGCAGCGTGGGATCGCTGCAACTGCATTTCTCCGAGAAGTTAATATTTTGCTTTCTAATTCTGATGTTGGTAGACGGTAGTTAATTTTTCTTTTGATAATAGGTGACTTACATATTTCTTGATTGCGTACATGATAGGAGTTGTCGGAAACATTTTATGCGAAGTATGAAAACATATATGGAGTAATTAGTAGCTATATTTCGTAATATACTTCATGCATCAGTTGTTATCTCATCGAAAATCCCATTCAACTTCTAAAAAATTCTTTCTTTCATATGTTTTTTTTTTTTTTCCTTAGATTGATTTTTTTTTATGATGATGTGTCCAGTCAACTTTCATCCACCTTAATTGATCAGTTGCTCTCGTCCCTTACTTACGTACCAGGCTTAGTTCACATAGCTCAGAGCTTGAACCTGTGACTTAAGTGACAAGTCTGTCAACCTTTGCCACTTGAACTAAGCCTTGGGGCTTGGTTTTGACCACCTTGTTATTTTGAGGTTACATCTAGTAGTTAGAGTTTGCTTTGATTTGGTACCACTCAGTTCACTATAACCCACAAGCAAGGTGCTGGGTGAACCTGCCCACTAATGTTGGAGCACATAGCTCACACACTAGGTGTTGTAACTTGTAACTAGGACAGGGACTGGGATCTCCAGGTTGGTACTCGGTCTCAACCACACCGTTCAGTCATTCCCTCAGATACTCCACAAGGTCCTTTTTTTGTCTCTTATGTTTTTTGCTTATTAGACCTTAGTCCTTCCGATGCAACCCAAATTCACTCTGCGATAGACAGCTGAAGCACAAACATCCAACATTGTTTCTTGCCTTTGGATTTTTAGATTCAGGCCTCCAATATGCTGATTCAGCAAATATTGCAATTATGATATTTCCTTTAGTGTTTTAACAAGTCTTAGAATTTGATCTAATCCACTATCATCAACGTCAATGTAAGACCTCTCTCCATCTCTCAAGAGGAATTATCCAGGGTATTTCTGTAATGACTTTGCATGGTCAAGAGAGAAGCTGTGAAGGGTTGAGTTGAGTTGTTGACAGCCCTTTCACAAACATGGATCTATTTAACTCATAATGAGCTTGTTTAATGACCCCATAAGCTAATCTGTTGTTGCCAATTTGCAAATTCTAGCATCTTGCCTGTTTTATATCGAGTCAGTACCGCAATAAACCTCTGTTGATCAAGAGAGTGTAGGGAGTAAAATTGTAGGACTGCAGATATTATTTCAACATATAGGCCTTAAAGCTTCTTATTGTGTCTCATACCTGGAGTCCTGGAATGTTATAACTGAAATTTCCTTCTTTCTTGCTTGCATCAGTTGAGCTGAGGGTCTATTGGAAACAACCTCCCTATCTTGGGGTACACAAATTACAGTGGGTACGTCGTCGTTGTTTTCTTGCATCATTTATGTTTTAGATTCTTCTTTGGATTTTGATATAATGTGCTGCTTGGGATTTGCTTATGTTTTGGATTCTTCTTGGGTGAACTTGGCATTCGAGTTTATGATTTGAATTGTTGATAGTGATGCATACTTTGATTAATCACATATTTCTTGTAACAAACATGAAGTATGTTTATCTAATATCATTCCATTAAAATTCATAGGCAACAACAAGAAAAGTAAAAAAAAAAGAAAAAGCCTAAAAAGCAACATTATAGAATAGCATAAACTCTATGAAACAACTAAACAAATCATTGTGAAAGTGCAGAAATTACATGTTGATGACTGGTTTTTCCGGCAGTTGCCACAATCTTAAACCCACCTTCTGGCACCGGAGTTGAAGCATTCCAGAGAAGCTCATTCCCTTCCCAATCAGTAACAACGCCGCCAGCTCCCTCAACCACCGGAACAAGGGCAAGAAAATCGTAAGGATCAAGTGCACAATCAACCACGACATCAACAAAACCCGAAGCCAACTCACCAAAAACAATGCAGTTCCCATTGAACAACCTCTTACCCACCTTCTTCGCAAGAATATCATAGGCTTTCTTCGCATCATCGTTATAATTCGGAACCTTCAGATGAACCCTAGCTTTATCCATATCACAACAATCCACTGTAGAAACTCTCTCTCCATTAATGGTGGTTCCTTTTCCCTTAACCCCAACCCATCTCAATTTCAGAATCCGCTGATCAATGCACCCAATAATTGGCTTTCCATGATAAACCAACCCAATGAGAATGCCGAAAGCACAATTATCTTTACCCACAAAACTCGAAGTCCCATCAATTGGGTCCAAAACCCATATAAATTGATCAGGAAGAAGCGCATTATCGCGATTGTGCCAACCAGTTTCCTCCCCATAAATCGAACGAGAATGAAATTCTTCAAGAATGACGGAAACTATGGCTTGCTCCGCTTCTACGTCGGCACAAGTGACTGGTCCGTCGCTGTCCTTTTCCCTGAACTGGAATCTTGCGTCGTTGGAGTAGTATTTACGTACTACTTCGGCAGGCAGCATCAGCAGCTTTGTTGATAATTTGGGTTAAACGATTAAGCTCCATGTCGCTCAATGGTGTGCTAGAGATTGTAGCCATTGTGCTGATGATTTTTGCTTCAATGGCGATTAACAAACAAAATTACTGTAAAAACTAACGCGATGAAAAACAAGAACGGCAGAATCGTTATTCTTTATAACAAACTCGGTAAGAGTCCAAAGTAATTTTCCTTATTTATAACACATTTCAATATTATTTTTTTAACCCTACAAATCTGTTGTTGCTATTCTTTGGGTGTACACGGCATAAGTACACTTTTATGTAATAGTTCGTATGACGAGCTTGACTAGAAAATTACATAATTATACTAAGATAACATAATCTCTAACAATTTCTACCATTTGAGTTAATTATAAAAATCTCCTTTTTCCTTCTCTCTCTTAATATCTAGATACATCACTTTGGATTAGTGCCG
The DNA here is from genome assembly GCA_029582685.1 of Solanum piurae. NCBI lineage: Eukaryota > Viridiplantae > Streptophyta > Magnoliopsida > Solanales > Solanaceae > Solanum > Solanum piurae. The sequence goes on along the minus strand of JAJOOO010012133.1, from coordinate 42,387 downwards.
GCAAAATGAGCCCATATTTTAATAACCCGCCCATATTTTAATGGGTTGGGTGAGTGACTTTTTACATGGGTAAAATATGATTTGATACACATATTCAACCCATAAAAATATGGATAAAATATGAATTAGCCAAATGGGTTAAGCTTTTAACATTTATTTACTTAAAAATCATGATATCACTAAAAAAATTGTAACTTCTCTTCCTTTTTATGTTCTTCTATAGAACAAATTATTAGTATTGACATTGCTTAAAGTGCATTAAGCATATTTTAGTCCTAAAATGCAACTATTCATTTACTTTGAAATTAAAAATATTTTCCCTTTGTTATTACATAAATTTATTTTATATTGAAAAGTTGGGATTTTTTTTTTGACTTTTATGATACAATAAAACTAAATGAAGCACTTTCAACATTTTTCATCAATTATTACCCATTTTATGTTGACCTATTTTCAACCCGCCCAAATTTTACCCAACCCGCTCATTTGCCACCACTACTCTGGATACATCACTTCACCCCTATTTGATACATTACAACATTGTTTGTAGACAATGTATCTAGTACAAATGTTATTGTTGATATATAATCATAATTATTTCAAACCTAGATCAGTATGAATTTGATTTATTGTTGTGTATCTGATAAGTAACACATGTATCGTTTGTTATATATTTGGGCGAAGGAGCAATGTATGTCTAAGTTTTGAAAAATCTGGAATTATTGTTATTTAGAAAATTTTCAGGATATGATGTAATTAACACCCAAAATTTTGGGGTTTCTTTAATACTTTATACTATAGTACATATTTAATTGGGATTTCTCCAAAAAAATGTGTTCAATTTTTGAAAGATTTTCGAAAACACATGTTTTTCCTTTTTTGAGCCCTTGAAGCTTACTCTCATTGCTTAAAGGCTTTTGCAGGGCCCAATAACAGAAAGTCAGTCTATCGGCCTAGATATTGTGCACCTCTATAGGCTCTAAAGAGTGACAAAATTGATAAAATATTTCACTTATGCTACATATATTAGGAGTACTTATGTATACTTTCGAGTTTCGATTTTAAAACTTAATCATTATTTCACTTATGATATCTAACTATTGTAAACTTCAGAAAATACTCAAACATTATAAAGACGTAAACTCCTTAAATTATTCGTGGATAGTTTTAAATTACTTAAAGAAACTTTTCAAATTGATGTCCATTGAAATAATAGCTAAACGCCCACCAAATTATTTTTACTCTTCGATGTGTTTTTTTTTCCTTTGCATTTATCATATACAGAAACTATTGTATATTTGTAACCTAGGAATCATCCATTAACAAATAATAATCATTTAACAACAACCACTTTATCATAAGAACAATTCAGCATAAAATTAAATGAAACGTTTGAAAGGGACTTGTCTTGTGAATTATTATAACAGCAACAATAATTAATTTTCCTCCCATTTTGTTTTCTTAGGACATGTGCCATTGCTAAAAGAAAAGGTAGCATAATGTTGTAGTATATACATTGATTTTTACATGACCAAAAACAACCAATTATGTCTTGGACCTGTGTGTGTGTGTGTTTATATGGGGGTGTCACTTTCATAATAATTGTCCTTAGGCTGGAAATGATAGTACATGAAATTAAATGGTGATGGGGAAATTTATCCTCTAGCTGGACAACTAGGCCACTCATAAATATAATTATTTGCTATTTCTACTTTACCTTTTCCTTCGAAACACTCACTTATGATTCCACACATTCATTTTGGATAACTTACATATGGATCACATACCATCAATACAAATTAATTTATAGATCTTTTCTCTATATATTTTATTTCTTTTTTACACTTTTACTCACGTGAAAAACAATTTTTTTTATTTTTTTATGTATATATAAAACCATTGAATCCTTCTGATCATATGATCTATTTTAATATAATTGAAATGTGTAAAAAAATTGATTTAGGTCACATGCTTATAAATATATATTCCTTCCGTCCATTTTTAACTATCATGATTTTCCTTTTTAGAGTCAAACTATAAGAACTTTGACTAATATTTTATGATGATATGTAAAAACTAATAATTTATAGTATTTTTCGTATAGTTTTTGAATATCTAAATTATTTTGTTTAAAATATCAAATTAATATAATCTAATTTAACTTTGAAAATTAGTTAAATTAACTTGCAAAAAACATAAAATGACAATTAAAAATGAACGGAGGAAGTATTGATATAGGGTGTTTGATAAGTCATTTTTTTCCTTAAGAAATAAGCAAAATGACTTTGTTAAGAATTTTTTTTTCCTTACAAGTAACATTATAAAGTCACTGGCTCTGTCCCATCCTCGAATCCACATGACTCCTCAAAGTGCCGACTCAATAAGATTGGGGGCCTCAAGCGAAACTTAAGAGAGGGGCCCTAATATTTTTCATCATATATACTTTTATTTAAAATCTACTTTTGATTTCTAGCTTTTTTAGATGCGCAGTCATTGGCTACGGTTTTATAATAGATTTTTTTAATAATTCCTTTTTCAATTGATAATATAGCTAATTCATTCAATCTCATTTGAGACATTATTGATCTTAAATAAGATTTAATCAATTCTAGTTTCAAAAAAAATCTTTGGGCTAAGACAACGGTTACAAGAATTGTTAACATTATTCTATAAGCAATATGTATATTTAGAAAATAATCAAGTCTTTTTATTTCATTGAGTATTTTCATTACATCATTATCTTCCACGTATATTATTTCTCTTCATCTAGTGATCTCAATTTACCACTAAATAAGAAACCAGAAATATTTTCATATGCTTCAATTGGTTCAATTCTATTTCGAAGTGAAAAAATAGCTTGATATATATGTATTAATATATATAGTAATCAACTCTAATTTCAAGAGACTTTGTGATTTCGTTATCAATACTTTCATCAAACTGTTTCTTATAAAATTTGCGTTTTATATTCATTTCAAATGCAATTTCCTTAGTACAAATCATAGAACTCACAGTACATATAATTTTTTTTTAAAATTAATATTTAAAAGTAAAAATAAAAATAAAAATGGGCCCCCTAAAAATATGGAGCCCCAAGTGGTGACTTTAGTGGCCTAGGGGTTGAGACGGCTCTGTGACCTCACTCCACCAGCCATAGTGTTTTTCTACATTTTATAAAATAAATATTTATGGGTCAATATTTTTCATTGCTTACTAACCAAATACTATAAAATATTGTAAGAACTTATTTTTAAAAAAATAAAATAATTCTTTCTACCAAATTAAGTTAATCAGGCAGTTAGATTGTTGTGTTTGATAGTTGTAATTAAGTTGCATGTGTTGTGTTATAGCACTAGGTCACGTATTAGATTTGAAAGTTAGTATGTAATCACTGGAGGGTTGTTTTGCTTTTTGAGGGTGCATGTAGAAAACATATATAGCGAAACCTACAAGAAAGGAACAAGAACAACATAACAGTGCGATAGTTGATACACATTAAGTAACAAACGATTGATATAATATATATATATAGATAATATAAGCAATAATAACTACGACAAACAATAACAAGTCTACTGCTTTCTTCTTCTTTATATTTAAATTTGATGTTGTTAAGCTGAAGATCTTTCAGAATCAGTCTCTCTGCCTGCATAAATTAGTGATAAGATCTATGTACAATATCTATTTTTTCAAACTCTATTTGTAAAATTGCAATAGAAATATTATTGTTATTGTTTTTGTGTTGGTACAATATCTTGTGCATGTGCAAGCCACACAAATTAAAGAGTAGTAGTAGTATTGCATGGAGGATAAAAATAATTCATATATAGTAAATTGCGGACCTACTGATCGATCATCGATCTCTATCACCTCATGCAGGTGTCAAGCTAGTATAGCCTGTCAGCGTGGCCATATACAGCAACAATTCACTCTGTCTCCATAAAAGTTTATTGATTGAAAGAAATGAATAAGACCGATCCATTTTTATGCATTATACAAAAGCAAATTCAAAATTTAAATTGTATAGTAGCTCCTCTCTCTTTTTCTAACATAACATGGCCTAGCTGAGATGAATGTAGATTTGATTTTCCAACAACTCTTCAAACATGATAATGCACGAGCTTATTTGGCTTAATTATCTTTGTCTTGTAGGTATCCTTCATCTACACGCCAACAGATAACTAATTTTGTCACATAATATTATCACCTCTGTGTTCGCAATCTTATATTTAACATAATAACTCGTCTGAAATTTTACATGATATCGTTACCTAAAAATTTTACAGTTACATCTCCATAATATTTGTTGGGCATTTCAAAATAATATAATAGAGAACTATTGTTGGATGAAAGAAATATGTAATGAACGAATTTATACAACAATGAATGCTAAAGTTCCAAAATCATAGCATAGTACGTAATAAGGACCACAATTAATTGACTTCTAACTTGTAGCGATTGGAAGGCTTAACGGCTATCGAAGGAAGTCAAATTACCTTCACGTCCTAACCGGACAATTTACAAGAATGACCTTACAAATAATTTTTTTTATCCCTCTTATTATATGCACTTGAAACCATCATTTAAACCATAAAACCTAAAAATTAACAAGTCAATCATCTTCTAACTAATTTCATATATGTTAATATCGAAAGTTTTATGTAACTGAAGTTCAAATATTACTACCTCAACTTCAGCTATACATTTTTGAATTAAGTTATTTTTGAATAATTTCTCAATTCAATCATATGAAAATTATGTATATTTTTTCTTTTTTGAAAATGTGTAGATGTTTAAAATCTAAATACATAATTAAATAATTGTGTCCAAATGAGATCTCCTATGAAACTCTTACATAGCTCCCTTCCCTATTTCCTTTGGGGTTGTTTGATATACGAGATAAGATAAAATATCATGATTGAAATTATACTATATCTACAACTAAACAGAAGGTATATATTTGATGCAATTTTAATCGTAAATATTCCACCTTATCACATCAAACTTTAAATTATAATTTCAAAATAACTTTAACTTTGTCGGCGAATCCGGACCTGGTGCTCTGTATCCACAAGGGAAGGGAAAAGAAAGAGAAAAAGGAGGAGAGGAGAATTCAAAGTAAAAAGTAGAAAGTGGGTAGGGATTTTAACTGCTAATACAAGATATGAGAGAGAGCGCCATAAGTAGTTATAAAATAGGTGTCTCTCACAAAAAGTTAAGACTTTTCATTTTCAGTAAATATATTGTTTGCTAGAAATAGCGGTCACAATTTTGCAACATGGCACTATGAACGTTATCTTTCCAGTATCTATTATTTCTGGTTCTTACTCTCTTCCCTGTCACATTTACAAAAACATAGCTAACTTATTCTCCACACTTTCTGCTAAATTTTGTAAAATGTATTCTCTCGGAGTCTAAGCTCACCACATTTCAGGTAACTCTTAATTTACTACCCTTTTGATTGAATTGCATACTGATAATACTTTGTCTTCCTTTTAATTTTATTCAACACCCGAATTGCCCACTTTTTTTGTTGAAGAATTATGTTGTTTTGACATGATATGTGTACTTGAATTATACATTGCAAAAACTGATAGGGCAGTTATTTTTTTTTTGGAGGGTGGGGGGGTCCATGATCAGTATTTTTGCAGTTGAAGGGAAAAGGTATTTGCATGTTCTATGTGCTGCATGAAATTCTGTTGAGGATTGTTAGAGTGGTCCAAAGTCCCTTTTGGGGTTGAGTTAGCCCCATATGTCATATTTCTATATGATATCAGAGCCAGGTGCATCCCTGTTTGCTCTAGTTGGGCTTGGGCGTGAAGAAGGTGTTAGAGTGGGTCAAAGTGTCCCACATTGATTGGAGAATGAATTGGTGGTCTGCTTAAATGGACTTGGGCAATCCTCTCCTCAACTAGTTTTTGGGGTTGAATTAGGCCTAGTATATTAACAAGGACTGTTCTTCTTTTTTTGAGTTGTGGGTTGATGATATTTCAGTTGTATTGTGATTCTGTGTGATAATCCTTTAGTTATTAGTCTCTGCTTTGCTGATTTCTACTGGCTAGAGGTTAATGATTTAGTTGAAAACTTTAATTTTGGGTGTTTTGATGTTAGTAGGTTGTGTTTGAGTACTTTCGCAGAAATGGAAAACCAAAGGAGATCACTTGATGTCTTTGACCCGGCATTGACTCATGATGGTGCAAACCTGGCTAGTAGTAGTAGAAATGAGGGTATTGATGTGCAAGAACTTTCGATGAAAGGGGAGGAATCTGGAAGTAGGACAGGAACAGACAAGCTAATGAACAAGTGGATTGCTTTTGACCCCAAAGGAAATGACCAGAAGAAAGGAGAAGATAAAGGCAATGCAGATAGTCAGATCCCAAGTGAAACCAGCATATCAGAGAGGGCTGCAGAGTGGGGATTGACTGTGAGGACAGATGTTGGAGAAGGTAGCTTTCATGCAATTAGCAGAAGTGGACAAAATTCATTTGCAGATGGAGAAAGAAGCAAGAATTCAATTGGATCAACAAGGACATCCGAGGAGTCGTATCAAGGAGCTGAATTTCCTAGAGTTTCTCAGGATCTGAAGGATGCCTTAGCGACACTGCAACAGACATTTGTCGTATCTGATGCCACAAAACCAGATTGCCCTATTGTTTATGCTAGTAGTGGCTTCTTTACTATGACTGGTTATTCTTCAAAAGAAATTGTTGGAAGGAATTGGTGAGAATTTTTCGCTTATCCCTAGTGTTTTTGCTTGTCTTCCCGTGAATTTTGGCAATTTATTGTAGTATATCTAGGCACCGTGAGTAGAGTAGTGATAAGACTCATATATCGATCCTTTATTTTGTTCAATCCTTATGTAGCTTAGGAGGTGTAAGAATGGAATGTCCAAGGTTAACGTTCATGTCTGGACCTCTTTGATCAATGAGTTAGAAATTTGAACTGTACAGTTCATAAAAATGGTTCTTGTTGTACTGATTTGCATGTATCTTGGCGCAAACTTTGTTCTTCTGTTTATAATATCTTACCATCCTCAAAAGAAAGAAGTCCTTATGGTTGATCAGTAACTCAAGGCTCCTGTCATTTAATATAGGAAGTAGCTGGAGAACAGTTTCAAACATTGCATAGGAACCTTTTGCTAAGAGGAGAATTAGGGGTTTCAATTAACAGACAGTTATTTGCTGCATGAAGTTTAATTATTTGTCTCAAGTTTTCCCTTGTTGCTTCTTTTTTTCTTTATTATTTTTATATTCTTTTGATCCTGACATCGTTGGGTCTATCAAAAACAACCTCTCAACCTTCTTAAGATAGGGGTGAAGTCTGTGTACATTCTACCTACCCAGACCACACTTGTGGGATTACACTGGATTTATTGTTGTTCTTCTGATCCTGACAATGCAAGAGAGTTTATGTTTTACTTTCAGCAGTATTCCCTTATTTGTACTTATTTGATGATATGGATGCTGGGAAAAGGAGTTGAACATGACCTTGACTTGTTTGATGCAGTCGCTTTCTACAGGGGAAAGATACAGACCAGAAAGAAGTAGCAAAAATCCGAGATGCTGTGAAAACAGGGAAAAGCTACTGTGGGAGGCTCTTAAACTACAAGAAGAATGGCACCCCTTTTTGGAACCTGTTAACTGTCACCCCTATAAAAGATGACAGCGGAAAGACGATCAAGTTTATAGGGTAAAGTTGCTTATGTCCCTATTGTTGCTAAAGCAAATGCTTGGGTGACTATCTCAGCTTGAATTCAGTCTAAATGTTTTCTCATCCTTTATTTGGCCCATTATTTTAAGAATTTGCTACTTCAGAATCTTCTTCTTGAGTAATGTATGGTGCCTCATTAGAGAACTTGTTTAAGTTGTTCAACTTGAAATCTAACACGACAAACTTGACATATCTGATATTGCTTCAGGTTCAAGTTGTAATCTATGAGAAGCATTGCCATCTAATTCAGATAATTCCTTTATGACAGAATGCAGGTCGAAGTCAGCAAATACACAGAAGGCGTTAATGAGAAAGCATTGCGACCAAATGGTTTGCCCAAGTCTTTAATCAGATATGATGGTAAGTAGAAGTGATTGAGTCTGCCTCTGATAGCATTGTTCCTTCATTTTTAAATCCTTCTCGTTCATTTCTCAGCTCGTCAGAAGGAAAAGGCTTTAGGTTCCATTACAGAAGTGGTACAAACCGTTAAAGGTCCACGCTCTCATATAAAGTCTGGTCAGGATGCTAGTTCCGGAACTGATAAAGAGAAGCCACAAGTAGATTTTATGCTTCCTAAAGCGGCCGATACTGAAAGCAATATGAGTACACCTGGACGATATACACCTCAGTGGGACACAAGGAGTGATGTGTCTCAAGAGTTTAGTAAAAAGTCCAGAAAATCTTCACGGCTTTCCTTAAAGGGGTGAGTGAGTCCATTGACTTCAACTTTTTCACTCTAACTTCAGTCCACACGTTATTTCGTTGTTTAAGTTTTCCTTATATGACTCCTGTGTTCTGGAAATGTAAGCAGGATTTTGTAAGCTGAAAAGCTTATTAGCAGAATTAAGCTTCTTACCTACTTATAGAATTCAGTCATGGTATTACCTCATGCAGGTCTAAAGGAAGGTCCTCAAGCATCTCTTTTCCGCTAGAAAATGAACAGAATGTTGGTCCTGAAATAATAATGACAGAAGAAGTAGAACGTACTGACAGTTGGGAGCGTGCTGAAAGAGAAAGGGACATACGTCAAGGAATTGACCTCGCAACGACTTTGGAGCGTATTGAAAAGAATTTTGTGATTACAGATCCCAGACTTCCTGATAATCCAATTGTAAGATCAAGAAAAAGCTAGTTTGTGCTAAATTCAGATTGTTGCACATTACATTTGACTTTTCCCTTTTAGATTATCAATGAGCTTATATGAAGATGCCCATACCTCCATTTCTCCTACCCGTTGTCCTCCCTGTTTAGCTTATATACATTAGCTCAGAAGCTATTGGAATAACAGTAGCCAAACTAATAACTTAAAAGCAAACTTAAATGTGAGACATACTGCTAGAGGACATTTAGCATTCTCTCATCATATTCGTTGCTGGGTTACAAGGCCTCAGCTTTTGCCACTTGAGCAAGGCCTCCTAAACTTCCATATTTGATTTAACTGACAGAGATATTGCAACAATAAGGAGAACAAATATAGATGATTATTTGTGCAATCAAGAAAACCTAGTGTAATCATTCGAGAATTTACATAGACCATCATTTGCTGCAAATGGCCCTAGGTTGGTTTCATCCCATATTTATTATAATATCTATTTCATAATAGAAACTTAATAGTTTTAAAGAATCCTCAAACTGTCTTAAAGGACAAATTATTTGGTACTGGAACAAAGTGTGCATTAGTATCTGACCTAACTAGTTTGAGAAAGGGTTAGTTGATTGATTGATATATATATATATATATGTATGTTTCATAATTAAGTCAAATTGGTAAATTTTATCTTAAATTACTTTTGTTCTGGAAACTGAAAGTAGGATTGTTTTTTTTTCTTCAGATATTTGCTTCAGATAGCTTTCTTGAACTGACGGAGTTCTCACGTGAAGAGATCTTAGGAAGAAACTGCCGGTATGAGTTGAATATTGTTTTATATATTGCATTGCAATAGTTTTTGGAGTTCCTTTTATCATGGTCTTTTCAAAGTTGGATAACTGTAATTAAAACATATAGAGTATTGAGACATCTCTTCAGTTTGATTGAAGAAGGTAGATATTTGGACTTGGAGCGTAAGGCTCAAACCTACTCTTATAATAATTGCAGAAATTAGAAAAATAAAACACGCATTGCCTGTACGATCTACGTAGAGACTTAAATAGTTGTAGTCTATTGGAGGGCAAGCTTATGCCACTTGCCGGAGCACAGTTTTTCTTATTTTTTCCTTCTCTCCAGTGAGTGCTCTGGAGGCACCACGCCTCTTTTTGATAATCATTTCAGAGGCATCGTGCCACTTACCAATGATCATTGCAGCGATTCTGTGACTCTTTTGTGGCCTTTAGGCCACACCATGTCACTTTCTGGTGACTATTTGGCAACATTGTTCCCTGTAGCCTGTAGGAGACTATCTGGCGACACCATCAGCATTTTGCCTTTTTCTAGCTGATCATTCCGTGGCACTACCCCTCTTTCTGCTGACTGTCCGATGGCGTCATGCCTTTTTTGTAGTCAAGTCCAATATCATTGTGCCTCTTTTCAGTGACCATATACATTATAGCCTGCAAGCCATTATTTTAGCAAACCAACTGGTGAGGTTCCAGTGACCATAACTTCTCCTGCATGATTCCTTTGATCAAGAATTTTCCAGCAAGATTCCGATGATTAGAACTTCTCTGTCTATTATCTGGAAAGATTTTCCAGCAACTGCTACCACTTCCGCAGCTATATAATTTTCTTTATTTGAAACAAAAAAAAAACTCAAGCTGCTTTCTCTACTTCGAATTTGTGGAGGTTTATTGGAATGTTAAGTGTTAGTGTTAGATTGTTACTGGAATATTGGAATAGTTAAGTTCTAAGGTTTTGTATAATGTCCCACGTTTGGACGAATATCATAAATGTCTTGTGTTAATACCTATAATTAGATGTGTCTTGTATCCCTTGCATTGTCAAATCTTCAAGAAATCTCTTCCTTTGGTTTTTTCTGAGGCTAGTAAGTATATAGCTGGCTATCTACGCAAAGAAACAACGAAGCCTGATAATTGGCTGTTTTATGGCTTTGCTCTTTGATTTTCTCCCACCATGTGTAGTTGATCTTATAAGATTTCCTATTCTTCAGATTTCTTCAGGGACCTGAAACAGATCAAGCAACAGTTCAAAAGATCCGAGATGCCATAAAAGAACAAAAAGAAGTTACTGTGCAATTAATTAATTATACAAAGAGCGGTAATCAAGTTCACTTTGTTATTTTCAGAAATGAAATGCATTTTGTCTATTAGCTAGAATTTACTTCACATGCATAAATATTTTCAGGGAAGAAGTTCTGGAATTTATTTCACTTGCAACCTATGCGTGATCAGAAGGTGATCTTTACGTCTACTTTCCTTCAACATGTTGTAAGAAACTGAGAATTATCTTTTATTTGGCTGATGTCTGCACTTTACATTTGCAGGGAGAACTACAATATTTCATCGGAGTTCAGTTAGATGGAAGTGATCATATGGAACCACTAAGAAACCGCCTCTCAGAACAAACTGAACAACAAAGTGCTAAGTTGGTAAATTTTCTGTCACTTGTCTTTGTGGAAGCTGTACCAGTGATGTTATAGTCAACAACTAATAATTAGCATATGTTCTATCTTTTCTTTATTTCTTTTCTGTATTGTGATAGCCATCCATTTCTAGTCAATGTAGTAATGAATAAAAAAATTGACCCCAGTTTGTGAATATTTGTAAAAGGAATTGTGGAAATGAGAACACAAGTCTTTTGACCTGACAAAATTGCAGATTATTTTATTTTTCTTTCCTTTAATGAAATTGAAATATACAAATGCATCCTCTCAAAGAATGGTAAAACTTAAACATTATCACATAATTAAATGCTAGAACTTTTAGAAGCATGCATATGTAAACAAAGCATAAACACTTGACTTTTTCTTTCTTTCCATCAAGACAAAATGAACTTGGATGTTCGATTGTGTCACATACTCCTCCATCACACAAATTTGAGGTTTCCTGTATGAATCCTTTGAACAAGGATGTTTCAATTACAATTTAAGTTTTGCCTCTTGATCAGAAATGCATCCAATGCAATCTTAACAAGCTTGGTTTAGTGTTCTGTGAATACTCTTTTCATCCTGATTGAAATGATCTACTTTCTTGAGTCTTGTCTTAAGTCACTCCACTTTTCCCAAATGGCCTTGTGTAATTCTCTTCTCAAAAGAATCAAAATCCCACTCTCTCAACCAGTGTGGGACTACACTCCCCTACATTCCCAAAACTTGACCTGAGTGTAGATAACATAACACAGGTGCCCAACATTGCGAAACACGACAACATGGATCAATGGGTCTTAGCTATGATACCATGTGAAGATATGACCCTTGAGACTAACTCAACCCCAAAAGCTGTCTCATAAGAGGATAATAGCCAAAATCCATATTACGATGCCACAACCCATTCCCTCAATCAATGCGGGACTTGACTGGATAAAGTAGTAACTTAATAATATCCGAATAGTTAACTAGGACTTATCAAATTATTTTGTATCTTTCCGATTGGAATGAACATATCTTTTCAGCTACAGTTAGTAATCAGCAGACTTATCTTGCAGGTCAAAGCCACTGCAACAAATGTAGATGAAGCAGTTCGAGAACTTCCTGATGCCAACTCGGTAAGGTATTCCTTTCACTCTGAATTGGATCCATATAATCTTTGTCGTGGGATTTTTTGTCTGATCCTGATTATTATGCATAATTATCTTTTTCATGGTTACTGCTATGTTAATGTTCATGCCTTTACAATGGCCTACAGAAGTTCTATCAAAACTATCTTTTAAGCATTTAGCATTTATCGAGACCGTTGTCAAAAGTTAAGATAATAAAGCTGACATGAACCCTCTAATACTTTCAGAGACCTGAAGACTTGTGGGCTTTACATTCTCTACCTGTCTATCCACGGCCTCATAAGAGACACAGTGCTTTATGGACCGCAATACATAAGGTACACAATCTTTTGTGTTGTCCCTTAAATATCTACTGTTTTTCCTTTGCCTTGGGAGAATTGCTGATGTTTCTTTGTTGATGATTTAATACTATGGCTCATAAGATATGCATATTGAGCACTAGATAAAGTAGGAGACATTTTGTACCCGGTAATGTTTATATATACCTGTGTCTGTAAGTGTTGAGACACTTGAAACAAGGATGTCTCCTGCTTTTATGCTATTATTAAGTATGAGTTTCTACCTACTAAAGCTTGTAAGACAGAAGAGACACAAGCACTCAACAGTAAAAACTATGACACAAGCACTCAACAGTAAAAACTATCCTTTTAGTATTTAGTTTAAACTTTGTACTCTTCTTTTCGACATATATTAACTGTTATTCTCGTTACATTTTGCATTCCTTCTCTCTGTCTCTCACTCAACTTTTAACCTTGCAGGTCACTGCAAATGGTGAAAGATTAGGGCTCAATAACTTTAAACCAGTTCGACCTTTGGGTTGTGGAGATACTGGAAGGTATGCCAATCACTTCTTGTTATATTTGTTCACATATTTTCCAGTCCTCGTTGGCACTATGTTTAACCTACCTTTACAATAGTCTTATGACATTCTACTGCTTTTTCGAGGGTGAATTATAGAAACATTATTGTGAGGACTTATATCTTGACTGTAAGGATGACATTCTTGAAGGTGATCACCGCAAGAAGGAGAAACAAAGACAGCCAAGAAGACTCTAAATACCATCTGAACAACTAGTCAATCAATGTTTAAGAATTATAAGGAATCAATTCATAGAAAGATAAGCTAAAGGATCACTTGAAATAACAGGGTCCTTCTGAATAATTTCTTAGCTGAAAGACTCTTTAGTTTCCTTTTCTACAAATCATATAGTAAGTTCATTTGTTAGTGCTTGCAGAACTTTTAGTAGTCTACTACTAATATCACATCTTCCACTTACCTTGATGGTGCACCTCTTGTTTCGCGAATTGTAATGTTGTTTTGTTACTTTATAAAAATGCTTCGCATGATATGTAAGTCCTAAGAGATCTCAAAGCAGTGAGTATTTCCATAGGCTAAAGATTATTTTTTTGTCTAAGAGGGTTTATTCTGTTCTTTGCAGTGTCCATTTGGTGGAACTGAAAGGTACAGGAGATCTTTTTGCTATGAAGGCGATGGACAAATCCATAATGCTCAACCGTAATAAGGTCTGGATGCCCGAGATTTTTTTACTTCATCAGTATATTGAGCATATAGTATTTCCTGGAAGAAATTGATGTAGACCATGCTGTTTCATTCTAATCCTTGATGACCTTTGAATTTACATTCCAAACCCATGACATTCTCCCTCCAACATCGGGATATTCACGCCTACTAAAATAAAGGGGTGTAAATGATGAAGACTAAAAAACCGATTTAAAGTGGCATATCTTCTTTTATTCATTATATGAAGAAAAATTCATGTTGAATAATGTACAGGTACATCGAGCATGTGTTGAAAGGGAAGTCATAGCTCTTTTAGATCATCCTCTCCTTCCAACACTATATTCATCATTCCAGGTAACTGTCTAACTAAGACCATTATCCTGGTGCAGGTTTTATTTAACATTAATTATCTGTAAATATGCATGCAAGTCTTGTAGTAAGGCCACAGTGAAAAAACTGAAATATACTCGTATGTTCAAAAATACAACCCCACTAAGTCCTTTTTCACAATATATTCAGCACATATAAGATTTAGATATTATTATGTTTCAAGCTATGTCAATCAATTGAATATATCCTTTTTCTTTCTTTTTTATTGGGAATTTTTTCATCAGTAAACTGTCTACTTGCAGTAACACGGCCTTTTTATCTTAATGAGTTTAAGGTCATATTTTCTTTCAAAGCTTATATTTGGTTAAAGATGACACTGTGTAACATTTACATTTGCCAAAAACCTTATAGAGCCTGCTGAAAACATTTTACTGTATTGCCTTTGATTGTCTGAATAATACATTATTTTGCGTTGTTTGAAGAGTGTTATACTGATTTAGATGAATTAAGAACTGAAATGTTCAGACAAGCTAATATGCACATTTTTTTATCAGACAGAAACACATGTTTGCCTAATAACAGACTTCTGTCCTGGAGGAGAATTATTTGCTTTGCTTGACAGACAGCCTATGAAAATATTTAAAGAGGAATCTGCAAGGTACTTCTCTTTTAATTGCACTTACTCCACACTTGAGTAGATTAAGCTATATAACATCTTACACGGTTAAAGGTGTATTTTAATTCGGTGCTACGACACAAAGCTTCTTCATATTCATTTGTCTTTTATTAAGTAATGTTTGCAGTTATTTCCGGTTGTTTATTTCCTCATTCTCCTAGAATAGACGCACTCGTGAGAGAAGGTCGGCACATATGAGTGTTTCTTTTTTATTTGAGTTTTTATTTTTGTAGGAACATTGCTATGCTTGAAAAACGAAAGAGAATCTTAGATATGTTTAAGCATTTATTTAAGGACTATAAATTATACACATTAGATGTCTGTGTATATTTTGAACAATTTTTTTCAGATACACATGCAATCATGTTTATCAACTAATGTATTACCAACAATTTTTTCCAGGTTTTATGCAGCAGAGGTCTTAATTGCCTTGGAGTATCTCCATTGTTTGGGTATTACACTCTTAATTTATTTTGTTGAGGTCTATCCTGTAGAAGTACTCAAATTAGATCAGTGATCGATTTTTAAAATGCTTGTAAAAATTTGACATAGGAAAGACTGGTAAAGAACAGCAGGTAGAAGAACGGAGCTTTGTGAAAGTAATAAAGGTAGCACAAGTGAAGTCCTTAGTATAGAAAGAAATAATCATACTTAGAAACCTCTATTCGTACTACCACAAAATCAACAATATTTAATGTTTCTTATCAGGCAAAAGATAGAGGGTTCATCAAGGGAGACATAGTACTAGGAGCTTCCATTTCTATCTTTATAATATGATTTATGTTCTTTTGTTTTGTCTATTCTCATGTCACAGGAATAATATACCGGGATCTGAAACCAGAAAATATCCTACTTCAGGCTGATGGGCATGTCGTACTAACAGACTTTGATCTTTCTTTCAAGACATCCTGTAAACCTCAAGTACGCTTCAGTTTCGACAGTTCTCTTTGCTATTCATCTTAATTTCCCACTTAATGAACTTCTGCTTCTGAAGAATGATGATATCTCACTTATTATGTTACATTTTAGGTTAAACTTATATTCAAAGTATTAAGTAGTAAATGGATGGTAAACAGAAGAAAAGGAGAAAAAGGGAAACCTAAGAACTATTTATCATTTTGATTAAAGCAAAATGTTGTTTCTTTACGGTGCTTTCTCTTTAATCTTTGACATCTGATTGTTATTACCTATTTTAATATCAAAGTGACAATTTTTTTCCAGGTTATAAAACATCCTCCATCAAAGAGAAGGTCTAGGAGTACTCCACCACCAACATTTGTTGCAGAACCAGTTTCGCAGTCAAATTCATTTGTCGGTACTGAAGAATACATAGCACCGGTATAGTAACTATCACAAAAGTTGACTTTTGTGCGATATATACTCCATCCTTGTTACAAATTAAATTGCATTAGGTTGTTCCATGTCTGGAGTAAAACATGGATCTTCCCTAGAATTTGCGTCTTTTGGAGAGATAAACACAACTTGATGAAGAATTATGTACAAGCAGTTATCTTTTCTGTTTAAATCACATATACCTATTTTGAATCCTATTAATGTAACCTACGAATCGCAAATCCTACTAATGAAACTGCTCAGAAATTTACTGTACTATAGAATTGCTTCTTGGTTCCTAATTCTTGAATATATTTCCCTTCATGATATGTTGACACTTACAGTTTCTTTCTTTGTTTCTGTGAAGCAAAATATTATCTATCAAGCGAGAGAAAATTAATTGTTTGATGTAATTCTGTATGACTTGATCTCAGGAAATCATCACAGGAGCTGGCCACAGTAGTGCGATCGATTGGTGGGCTTTAGGTGTGCATGCAACAAATTCATGAATTTTAGTTCAGTCCATTATATTATTTAGTGCACTCGTGTTATTGCGATGCTATAATAATATGCATTATATTATTTTGCTTCATGCATTTCTACTTCTATAAACTCTTCTGTTTGGAATGCAGGAATCTTGCTTTATGAGATGCTCTATGGGCGTACACCATTTAGAGGAAAGAACAGGCAGAAGACATTTTCCAACATCCTAAACAAGGACCTCACTTTCCCTAGTAGCATTCCGGTATAGTCAGTTTGTTTTGATATTATTAAGAGTCTTTCTCTACTTTTTATGAGCTAAACAATACTCCTTCTAGTCCATATTAAGGGAATTGTTGCGGAAACTCTGATCTTGTTTCTAGTCTGATACAAATGAAATCATCTATGTATCTACGTGTTGCAGGTAAGCCTTGCAGCTAGACAGGTGATCCATTCATTGCTAAATAGAGATCCTGCCAGCCGTTTAGGATCAAATGGTGGTGCAAGTGAGATCAAAGAGCATCCTTTCTTCCGTGGAATAGCTTGGCCTCTAATTCGGTGCATGGTATTAAATTCTTCTTACCTCCTTCCAAAAGATTGTAAATTTCAGTTGAATTCGAGCTTTTCACCAAGCCATTACACATGATCAGAACTTTCTGTTTCCTAACAATGTCGTTCGTTGCATGTATGTTGCTTGGCTACAGACTCCACCACCACTAGACGCACCGCTTCAGTTAATTGGAAAGGAATCAGGCAACAAGGAAATCGACTGGAATGATGATGGAGTACTTGCTCATCCATTGGACTTATTCTAGAGGTTTGCATCCAACATTAACTAGACAGACACCATAACTCTGTTTTCATAGCTTTATTGACATCTATGCTCGAACATCAAAATGCTTGACAGCCTAGATTTGCCTTCCCACAACGCAATCTGCCCTTCTTGTTAATTGTCCTGTTCATTCTAATTTCTTAACACTCTCCGTTTCAAATCACTGATTTGGCACAAACCTCCCCTCATGAGCTAGCTTTTGGGGTTGAGTTAGGCCCAGGTGTCATATCTTCACAGTTTTGACGCATGATCTTGATGTTCAAATCATTCATCATCCAAAATTTGAAGTTAAAAACACTATAAGCAGAATTCGCATCAATGCACGTATTCTCAAGAGAAAATGACTCTTTTTCTTAGGCTGCATTAAGGAATCATTTTGCGCGCCTTTGTGTAATATTTTTCCACACATGTAAATTGCAGGATTTTTTCAATCAACCATTAAGGACATGTATCTGGAACTAAAGGAGGGACGGGACAATCTTTGTGATGAAGAAATTTCATATATATTGTATAGAAGCATGTGTTTAGCCCCTCTTTTTCGATATTTTGCTTTCTTTTTGGCTTTTAAGGACCTTGTTCTTGTTTAAGTATGGATCCAAGGAAGGCAATTTACGTACATAGAATTTGTAGAATGGCGTGAGTAATAGGAAAATCTTCCTTCAAAAATTAAGAATCTGTATTTGTAGGTTTTGTTGGTAATTAAATAAACTTGTCTGATACTCTTGTATCATATGATGAAGATGTATTTGAGGCAAATCAATAAGCTGCTATCTTGTACACTTCATAAATTCAATATTCTAGCTCCGTCACCTCTAACATCTATATGCGTACCAACTTAATAATGAGAGCATGTCTTATTTATTGACTTAGTTTATCATATAATTTATACACTTTAAAGATAAATTAAAAAATAATCATATTAAGATCTGTTATTTATTATTATTTTATTTATTAATCTCTCCAACGGAAAGAAATTTGACGTATATGATAAGAAAAAACATAACAAGAACTATCAGTTAAACTGTGGGATTAATTCAAAGTATATGATATATGGACTTGCGCGAAAGTTAGCAACTAACAAATTAATAACATTAATGAAGAAATAGCAGAATGAAAATAAAATGTTCGTATTTGTAACTTCTTTATTGATATATACAAATTAGAAGGGAAAAGAGTTTGAAAAATACTCTAACTTTGGCCGAAATTGCTGTTACGATACCAAACTTTATGGAGGACATTTTACCTCTGCACTATTTAATAGTGTATTTTAAAGGTATATATGTGCTCACGTGGACATATTACTATTTAAAATGATGCAATATTTATGATGTCCACGTAGGCACATATATACCTTTAAAATACACTATTAAATAGTACAGGGTAAAAGGTCCTTTCCAAAGGTTGGTATCGTAACAATAATTTTGATCAAAGTTGAAGTATTTTTCAGACCATTTTCACAAATTAGAACTAAAAAGGAAAACTAAAAAAATGTAGGTTTATGACAAATTCGTTCCTAGAAGATTCTCTACTTATAGTTTAAATAAATTTAAAATTATAATTTAGAATAATTTTTTTGTTAATGGTAATCAAGACTCAAAAATCAGTATACATACTCAAAAATAAAAGAGAGTGAAATTCAATAATACACTTAATTAAGCAGTGCACGTAATATTAAACTACAAATTAGAGTTTATAACAAATTTATAAAATAAAATAAAAACTACTTAATTTATACTTTGAATTAACTTAATTACAATTTAACATAAAAATAAAAATAAAATCCGGTTAAATAATTTTGATACTTGATGTATAAGTTAAGTTGCAAAAGTTTCCATATTTTAGTTCAATAACGGAGTAATTTATTTTTTGTAGCTCAAAAACCTTCCATATATAGTAAATTCCTTTTCTCATTCAATTTTTGGCAAAGATTAATATTTCAAAGTTACTTTTGGAAACTTACATACACCTATTCCCATATAAAATAGGAGAAACTTAGGTTACTTTTAGTATATAATAATGAGATCTTATTATTAGTTTCTTTATTACTACTTTTCGATCATTAAAGTACAATTAGTGTTCTAAGAATATGACGGTATACGATACGAAGAAGAGGAAGTATGATAATAATGATCTCACTATTGATGTGAACACGTTGGAGGAGAAGAATAAGGTTCTTCGGGCCGCGATGTTGAAAAAACGCTACTCCAATAATGTCATCTTCAAGTCCCAGCAACAAGTTGTTGGTGAAGCGTTTGACGAGAAAGAGATGAAGAAAAAGGCTGAATCATGGGAGAAGCAAGTGCAAGAAAAGAAAGCCAACTCAAAGTGGGAAAGAGATAGAAAAAAAGCACGAATCGCCATTGAAAGCATCAAAAAAACCGTTAATTTTGGTGATGCTCATCAAGCCGAAAGAGATTTGTTAGTCATCATCGGTGCTACTAGTTAGTAAAAGAGTTTACATATTTTCGGTAGAATTGCTAGTTGATTTCTAGTCTCAGTTAGCAAATTACTATTTCCTATTTGTTGGTGATATTATTAAGTATGATAAGTCACTACTAAAAGAATTGTAGAATAAACGAATTGTGTGAATAATACAAAAACCTTCAATTCGTTCGAAAATTAAGAATCTGTGTTTTTAGATTTGTAAATCAATGATAAGCTTCTATCTTGTACACTAATAATCATATTTATTGTACTCTAAGCAGCTTTAACCAATTATTATTATGCAATGCTTTTGATAAATAAAACTGAGCTACCACTGTATTGAGTATATATATTGCGGCCTTTTTTGGGATTCCACGGAATTCACTAGCTTAGTGTAGATTATGTATTGTGTTAAGAGATTCACCAAATATTTTACCAACAAAAACGTTTTTAGGTATTATTAATTAGATTCATCGATTTTCAATCTTTAATTACTTTGAACCAATGACCAACCTAATAAGATATATTTTTTATCAATCTTCAATTTTGGTCCTTAAAGGTTTGATTTTCAATTTAACCAACATTACTTCTCCAACATTTAGGTGCGACAAGACATTAATGTAACTTAGCAAGTCAAGATACTACCCATAATTTATTTTTCGAGTGTCCATTATGGAACAGACTAATTCATTGTCAAAACACATCAGGGCAATATCAATTAAACTAAGATGAGTACATAAACAGTGGATCCTATGAATCATATCAACAAGTTGATGCATGTACTAAAACGTAGAGCCAGAGATGAATAATAGAGCAGAACAATTGATATCCAAGGTAGCAGGAAGAGATTCATAAACAAGAGTAAGCACTAACTCAAGATAGAACTTGCAGTAATAATCTGATTAACTGCGGAATTCGGTGCCATAAAAAAATCAACTCAACAAAATATCTAACAAAAATGTCTGATAAAGCATTGTCAAGGCAAACATAAAGGTACTTGTGTCAAACTAATATCTTTAACATTGTGAACCAAATACAAAACTTGGCAGAGAATCAAATTGCAGTGTATATTATCACAGCAAGCTCCTAGTTCAATCTCTGGGCAGCTTCCTTGGCAAGAACTCTCTCCTTGGCCTTGGTTCTGGCCTGTGACTTAGAGCCCATGATACCACCACCCCACTTCTTCCTGTTCTCTTCATACTTGTCATTGAAGTTGGCCTGAAAAAGTTAACAAGTATCAAAAGCTATTCTAGAAGATTTACAGCAAAATGTAAACCAAACTAGCCTTTAATAGAGCTATTATACCTTAATGGCCTCCAAAATTCTGCTGAACTCCATTTTGTCCTCATTCTTCACGGTTGTCAAACACAAGGCTGAAGCAGTTTTCTTATGCACGATCTGTGCACAGTCATCAATATCAGTACCCAATCTGTTGGGAAGCATTGAGAATACAAACTAGGTACTACTACTTACCGATCCTAAACGAGCTTTGCCCTTCACAATGCAGTAAGGAATTTCCATCTTTCTGCATAGCGCAGGAAGCCAGACAACCAACTCTATTGGGTCCACATCATGAGCAATCACTACCAACTGAGCTTTGTTCTAAAAGGACATCAATTGGAAAAAGTTACTAGAAAGATGAAAACAAATGTGCTTGACAAAGTATAAGACAATTTGCTAGACCAAAACAAACCTGCTCAATAAGGTAAGTGATGTGCTTAAGCCCATACTTCACAATAATGGGTTTCTTTGTTTCAGGAGTTTTTCCTTCAGATTCAGCTTGAGCCCTTTTGACAAGACGCTCCTTCTTTGCCGCTTTGTCCTCAGGCCTGTACTTTAGAAGCATCTTGAAAAGGTTTGTAGCTGCAAATTCAAAGGGCAAATAGTAGAATATGTATTAGTGAAACAAAACACCTCATGCAAGTATAACAATACAAAAGATGAGTTGAGACCTGTTAAACAATACTATCAAATTTGGTCTACTAGAGGAGTGGAAAGACATAATGGTTATACACAACAGCCACATGATAGGGTTCATCAAAACATAATAGTTGTATTGCTAAACTAATTCTACTTCTCCAAAATACAAAGCTTCCCTCATGAATTTTAAAAGTAACAATAATAGCTCAGGCAGTCGAATGGTTAATGGAACTATGGTATAAGCCAACAACAGTTTCAGATGAGGGAGACCGTAGATGTTATCCATATTAATTAACCAGCAAAAGCCGAAGTGTTTGCAAACTTTCACAGAGGTAACAAAATTGAAATCATAAGAATACACAAGCAGAACACAACAACCACACATTCAATTGCCTTCAATTACACAGTGAGGCATAGTTCAAACGTATATAGAAACACACATTATAGTTTTGCGTACAACACAGTGATGAATAGGTCAAACACATTCCACCAATTCCTGGGCAAGTTCGGATAAAAAATATGCAGCATAAAATACTGAAAGAAAAGTTAAAAAATAGTATCCCGTAGCTGGACTAAATCAATAATCGAGTGGAATGAATATATTCCATTATCGAAATGAAGCAGCTGCAAATACAATGGATCGGATTACAGTATTGTTTGTCTAATTGTTGACAAATTTAGAGCAACTAATTAACCAAAAACGCAGGTTAATAATAGTATACTGACCGAGGTTCTTGTCAAGGGTTTTGGTGAACTGGTTAAGAGCAGGAGGGACTTTCAATCGCATCTTGAGAATCCTCTTCTTCCTTTGGAGGGTAACATTCCGAGGCCATCTTACATTCCTTGTTACATCCTTCTTCGGCGGCAGCGCCCCGCCGATACCGAACTGCTTTGGCCGCTTCTCGAACAGTGGATTCACCACTTTCGCCTTCTCCGGCTTCTTCTTTGCTGCTACTGCAACACCCTTCTTTGGAGCCTACATAAAAAAAACGAACAAAACGTCAATACAAATTCCAAAAATGAATACTGAAGAGAAAATGTAACCATGGTTAGAGCATACCATTATTTTCTCAAGATCTGATGAACAAACCCTAAGGGAGAAGAACACTCTGTTATACAGAAACTGATGATAAATGATAATGAGTTTTTAGGGTTTATGATGTGTTCGACGCTTCTTAACTGGGCCTAACCCAACTATTGTGAATTTGGGCCCGGACGGAATTGACACATATACACAACTGTTTAGTCTACTACGGACCGCAACATATAGCCCTAACACTAATTAGCAATTAATAAACAAAAAATTGACACATATTAACTCAAAAGTAATATATTAATATTTAATAGAGTTTTTTTCACCGTGTAATCAACTGGCAATAAATAAGGCAACGTGGGTAAACCTTTTCATCTATATTTTTTACTCCTGTATTAAAAAAATAAAATGGTGATTCGGTGTTCATAAAATTCCTCAATCAAAAATCAAAACAACGTATTCAAAATACAATTTGCAATGCAGATCAATAGCGATCATCAAGATATCAATGACATCTTTGATTGTTTTGATTCATCATAGGAGAATGGGATAGTAAAAATAATTTTGTGGATCATTCCATGGAACGGATGGCTATTATAACAAATATTCATTTCATTCAATTGGTTTCAATTTTGTTAACTAATAAATCCCATTTTTTCAAATTATATAATTGTCGATTGTGTATAGGCAAAGTGTTGATCATTCATTCGATTAGTAGTTGTATACATTTAAATTTATGTTATCAATTACAATGTATACATATTCAAAATTGACTAGCTATATATATTCACGCTTGAAATTTGTATACACTAAATTGATTAGTTTTTGCATAAATATATGGACAATCATGTATACATAAAAGTATTAAGTATTCATTCAATTCATAGTTATATACATTTAATTTTATGGTATCAAGTGTAATATATATGTATATATGCATGCATTAAGATATGTATGCATATTCGAGTATTCAATGTATACATATTTATGTAAATTGCAAGATTATTTTTTTCATCATGTGTGATTTTCACTTTTTTCTTTTACATATGTGAATTGCAAGATTTTTCTAAATTAAGCAAAGGACATGTATCTCAAACTAATTGTGTGTACTACTAAAAGAATTAGGACGATCTTTCTGATAAGGGTGTGCGAAAATCGAATAAAAAAATGTTATTGATTTATTGCTTTACATTATTAAGTTAACGGGTTTTTAATGTTTTATTAATTTTTTTATTGAATTATTGATTTGATTTTGTTAAGATCTCTTATGGATCAATTTTGATTAACAAAAACTTTGAAGACCTAAAATAAATTGGGCTAATTTGTGGCAACAACTTTCTTTCAGCTATTCTTTTAAGAGTAAATTTTAGGTTTAACAAACATAAAAATCATATTTGTATGTTATAACTATAGTTTTATGTTTGCTATGGCTATTAATCTGTATATTTCGATATACATATACATAAAAAAATATGTATTTGAGTCTATTTGTATATTTTGGTATACAGATGGGTCCTGCATTTGTATAATTCGGTATACAAATGGGTCTTGCATTTGTATATTTTGGTCTATTTGTATATTTCGGTATACAAATGGGCCCTGCATTTGTATATTTCGGTATACAAATGGGTCCTGCATTTGTATATTACGGTATACAAATGGGTCTTGAATTTGTATATTTCTGTATACAAATGGATCGTGCATTTGTATCTTTCAGTCTATTTATATATTTCGGTATACAAATAGGTCTTGCATTTGTATATTTCGGTATAAAAATGGGTCCTGCATTTGTATATTTCGGTATGCAAATGGGTCTTGCATTTGTATATTACGGTATACAAATGGGTCCTGCATTTGTATATTACGGTATACAAATGGGTCCTGCATTTGTATATTTCGGTATACATTTAGGATCCTGCATTTGTATATTTCAGTCTATTTATATATTTCGGTATACAAATAGGTCTTGCATTTGTATATTTCGGTATACAAATGGAATGGCAAAAAATATGGAATGTTTGCTGCGAATTACAAATAAAAGAAACTATGACTATAACATTTAATTTGAATTAATAGTTTGTTCTTTCATACAATTTTCCCTTCTTTTAATGAAAATGATACTCCATAATGACTTTTTTTTATCAAGTGCTAATGAACAAATTAAAACACGTTACGTTCCATATTAGTCACCAAAAAAAGAAGGGCAAAAATAGAAAAAAAAATAAAAAAATTCAATGTAACCCATAATAAAAAACTGGAATCAAAGCAGATGAAATGTTCACTTAACTGATTTGTAGTGTTTGGGCATATAAAGTTAAATTTATTTTTAAATATAAAATTACTTATTTATTTAAAAGTAACTAATAAAAAATAAGACCAGGAACATTCAACAATACTCTAAAAAAAAACACCAAAGTGGAAAAACTCCCTCCGAGGCCTGTTAGATTGCACCAAACCGATGTAGTACCAAAATTAACACTAATTCTGCTACTGGCGCTGAAATTACAGCACTCCTCCATGGACTGCATCTAGCAAAGAGGAACAACATCACAGATTTGGAGATCTCTACGAACTCAATGAAGGTAATTAATATATTAAACTCCAATCTCAATACTTACTCCAACTCTATTTCTGAATACAGGAAGCAAAACAGGACAGCCGACTTGTTAGCAAAGAAGGGAAAAATGCTGGAAAACTTATGTTTTGATGAATGGATAGTTCCCGTTGTTTGTTCTTGATAGATTAAAAGCAGACAAGGGTGGAACTTCGTTTATTAGCAATTTAAATATTGTCTGTAATTCTAATGGATGTCTAAATCCAATACTCAATTTAGTTTGTAATGCTACAAGCAATGTGGCTGAACCTGTTGTATTGATGCATACTATCTAGAAATACTTAATATAGAAAATGCATGTTAAGTAAAAATGAACGGGAAGGGAATATATAACAACATAGTCTCAATAAGTTGTGCTCATTACAAAAAAATAATTCTACAATATATCACAATCATTTTTTTTTCTTTTGACAACAAAGCACACCATATATGTCTTTGATGGTATATTTTTATTTTTAGTCTGTGAAAGAGAGGTAAAATGATGGAAAAGGATGATTCGCTCGCATGTATTTAGTGACTGCAAATATTTCGTCATTTCATCATCAACAATTGCAGTTAAATCTGTCGAGATTTTACATTGCAATTTCTTCGAAAAAAGAAACCATTTTGAGACGATTGTTCATTCTCTAGGGTTTTTCATCTAAGAGCTATGCTAGCTAAAGAAATAGAAAATATACTTGCTCTATAACACTAAACAAGCTATTGACATATAAAATAGAGACAATATGGTATATGTTCCAGTCCCATGAATCGCTTTTAAAGGGTTGGATTAACCTTTTTCAGAAATATTTTTTTAATATATATCGTAAATTTGAGTTTATTTTATACTTGTGTAGTGGATTCATGTTTAAACTTCTTTTTTGTGTATCCCGACATTCTTTTGTAGGTTATAACACATTGCACTTTCTCAACCCAAGTCTACGTGATGATTTAGTATTACACTTATTAGGATTGATGTCATGTGTGAAGTAAAAGCCTAGTGATTGAATATAGAGTTGACAAGATAGATCAATTTATTGATGAGGGAGACAAAAATGCAATCAAAAGGACATGTAATGAGTCGTCAACTTATAAGTTATATATCTAGGGTCAATAGAGATGCATGCTAAAATATTAAATCTATCTAAGTATATTACAACAGACGCACATGAGCTTAAATGTTATATATATTATGTGTAAATGTTATGTACCCATTGGTTTGTCTTACTTTCCTTTCTAATCCATTTAAAGAAAAATGGTTCTCTTTCCCTTTTGACAACTCTTTAATTCTAACTTTCCACGTGATATGTTTAAGACCACAAGATTAATGGATATTTTGGTACATTCTACAAATCTTTAGTCTGAAATCATAAGATTAAAGGATATTTTGGTGCATTTTACTAATCTTTAGTCTTAAACCAAAAGATTAAAGGATATTTTGATACATTTTACAAATCTTTAATCTAAAACCACTAAATTAAAAAAATTCTCTACTTTCTTTTAAGTGCATGCCAAAGCAAAATCATACCGACAAATAAAAAGAAGCACTAATAAGAATACATAATACAAGCAAAAACTTCTAGCTAAAAAACTGGATCCACCATTTCAGGCAAAACCCACCATCCCACCCCAATGAAGTGATCTGAGCAAGATTAAAGATTTAGGCATTACTTTTCTTCAAAAAAGTATCTAATCAAAGAAAACAAATAAACAGACATCAGAATCTGAAGTAGCCATGGAATTAAGCAAGACAAAGATTCAAAGGAAATGCCACAATTTCCTTTTTGAGAAAATTTCATAAATAGTAAAGAGATGAAATTTAATTAGCCTCCTTAGCTACAGTTTGCATAGTTATAGTTTCGTTTGCTATGGATATTTTCATTTGTATATTTCGCTTGTCAATATACAAACAAGGTAAGTATATACTGTTTTGAACCAAACTGACTACGTAAGGGCCTATATAGGCCGGAAGGGGGTGAATGAGACTGATCCATTTCAGATTATTGGGTTGATTAAAATGTTGGAGAGTTTTATTTGAGATCTAGGACCAATTATCAATTGATTAAATACGTCTTGGGGTTATACAAAAGAGGTTATGCAAATTATGTCTAAGCTTTGACTATCAGTTATCTCTCATCTCCATTATTAATTCTAGTATATCCCATCTCCTTCTGATTACCTCTTCTTTGTATATTCTCCTTAGTTACTGTTGCTATTACTTTGTTGTTCGGAATTCGAATTCTAAGTTGTAATTTGAGTTCAAAGATTATAAATACATTTTGTGTTTGTGTTAAAAATTGGTTTGTTACATATACAAATTCTTGTTTTATATAAACAGGAATTGAATTATACAAATTCATAATACAATTTAAGAAACTATAACCACAAATCATAAATATCCAAAATCATAACTAAATTAAATAGGGAAAAAGGATAAATATATCCCCGAACTATTATAAATAGTATGCAGATACTCTTCGTTATACTTTTGGGACATTGGTGCCCATGCCGTCCAAAAACTAGATCATATATGTCCTTCACTCTAACGGAAGACTAAATCGGGACACATGGCACAATCTTATCCGTCGATCCGATATTTAATAAATGTCGGGTCGGTGGATAAGATTATGATATGTGTATGTCCGTTAGTATAAAGGGTATATATGCACTAGTTTTTGGACGGTAGGGACACCAATGTCCCAAAAGTATAACGGAAGGTATCTGCATACCATTTACGATAGTTCGGGGTATATTTGTCCTTTTGCCCAATTAAATAATACACTATAAATATTTATCATTTCACATAATTTTTCCTTTATTTTGTTCCACTCAACTACAAAGTCAAAACTGTGATGACTTGAGATAAGGCCTTGATCTTGCCTCTTTTTTATTTTTCTGCTGCAATAAGAAAATATATAGTATATATACTACCTTAAAAGATTTAAGGTAGCCAAAAGTCTACACTCTACTGTAGAGAATTTCCACCAATTTCCCAAGGTCTAATTATTTGGTAGCGTCTTCAATCTTCTAACTTTATTGAGTTAAGGGTCAAAACTAATAATGGCGAACCGCAATGTTGAAGATTGGATATGGATGAATTTGCCAAAGTTGTTCAAAAAGCTTTTATAGAAAATTGAAGTTGCAGTACTGCTTTGGTTACGCAATCTGCTCTACAAACTGTCCCTCTAAGTAAAAGAATAAATTAAATAGGGAAAAAAATTAGAGTATATTTTTTCTTCAGAAAAAGTTGAAGTATTTATGATACTTAATATTTTGATTTTCCTTCTAGAGAAAAATAAATTCCAAATAAAGTAAGGTAAGAAAATCAGGACAAAATCGTAACACTTTGTTGCCCAATTTGATGCCATGACAAAGGATTTTTAGCAGAGCACCAATTAACAATTAGAAGATGAAAGCGCAGGCAATTCATGCACTCATAGTCTGTGGATCTGTGGCAGCAGTTCTACTTTTAATTTTGTGTTGCTTTTACATAATTGACCGAAAGAAAAAGAGTCCCCCACTGACTCGGAATGTGACCGGTAGTTCTCCGGCTATTCCTCCGCGGCCGAAGCCTTTACTAGTGAATCACCATGTTGAAAAGCGCGAAATTAAACCCAAGGTTAATACAACAATGAGAGATGGTGGAATGGTTATTCTAGATGTTGATACTGCAACAGTTGTCACGGCAGCTGTACTTATCGACAATGCTGACCGTGGAGGAGGTGGTTGTGGTGATGGAGGGGAACAAGTGCTGCCTATGGCGGTGGCTGTGGTGGTGGATGCAGAGTTTAAAAGTAGAGGTGGATGCAGTTTTACAAAAATCTTAAAAGTTGAACTCATGGAAATCCGCTTCAGATTAAAAAGGAGTGAATTATTTCTTTGTATGATTTGGACAGTAGCTATTATGTTTTATAACAATATGTCTGTTCATAATTTTTCGTACCATGCGATTGGAGAAAATCCTTTTAGTGACTTTGATATTATTTTATCTCCACACTAATCGAAGAAGGAGACGGCAAAGAAATTGTTTTTGGGACAGTGAGAAGACGACGGAGCAATTGGTTATAAAAGTTTTGGCAGTAGCTCTAGTTAAGTTTTCCCCACTCCATTTTATATGATATTGTTTGATTTGACACTAACTTTTTAAATTTATAGTTTAAAATTAACAATCATTAGACAAACAGAAATTTTAAAGTTAAAATTATTTTTAATTATAATAATTTAATTAAAATAAATGAAGCTGTAACATAAAATGAGACGGAAAGAATAAAAGAAGACCTCGTTTCATTTCTTCCACTCAACTACAAAAGTAATTTTTTTGACGAACGTGCCTGAGTCTTACCTGTTTATATATTTCTGATGTGATAAGAGAATATTTATAAAAATATAATAAGGGAGCACAAAGTCTACCGTAGAAAATTTCTTCATCAAGTTTCCAAGCTCTAATTATTCGGTATAATATTCTAATCTTCATCCTGAGTAAACTTGTATTGAAATTTAATTTTGCAAGTTGCACTGGCTTTGTTGCCTAATTTGATACTATAAAAGTAAGACAAATTAGGATTTTTAGCACAGCACCAATTAACAAGTTAATTTCAATTTTGAAGATGAAATCATATGCAATTTTGTGTTGTTTTTGCCGAAAGAAAAAGAAGAGCCACCCAATGACTCGGAATGTGACCGGTGGTTCTCCGGCTATTCCTCCGCCGCCGAAACCTTTACAAGCGAATCGCGATGTTGAAAAGGGCGAAATTAAACCCAAGGACAACTCAGCAATGAGAGATGGCGGAATGGTTATTCTAGGTGCTGCTGTTGCAACAGTTGTCACCACGGCTGTTATTGACAGTGCTTACAATGGAGGAGGAACAAGTGGTGGCTGTGGCAGCGGAGGTAATGGCGATGGTGGTGGTGATGGTGATGGTGGTGGATGTGGTGGCGGAGGATGTGGTGGCGGAGGTGGTGGATGTGGAGGCGGAGGATGTGGTGGCGGTGGATGTGGAGGTTAAGATCTAAAAAGTATTGGTAGCCATATTTAAATAACTTGAATGTTATCTTTAAATAAAGGGAAAAGACATAAAAGTACAATTGAAGTTATTTTGAATTTTCATAAAGACACTTTAACTTTGAAGGCGTCCTATTACCCCACAAAAGTATTGAATGTCTTTGTAAAAGGACCATTTTGATCCATTTTCTCTACTGTGAATAGGCGCGTGGTGCTCACTTTTTTTATTAATTTAATTTAAATTAATTTCGTCAAATCCGACCCGACCCAAATCGTTTCAAAAAAGAAAACTCTTGTTCTCCATTTTTCATTTCTTAGTTTCTCTCATCATTTTCTTCAATCATAGGCATTGTTGGAGATCATCTCCTACAATTTTGATGCTTGTTGGTCAAATTTCTTGGAGAACTAGCGGAGTAAACAATGAATTGAAGATTAACAAGTTAGAATAGTAACAATAGCAAATCGTTTCAGCTGCAAACTAAAACCCTCATTAGCATGTATATTGGAAAAGCTGCTTGTGGTTTCAATGGCGAAGAATAATTCGTTGAAATCGATAGTAGTGGTATTTGGAGCCATGTCTTTTGAGTGGCTGGCGATTGGGCTTGATTTCAAACCATGGATTGATAAAATCCGAGCTTCAATGGACAAGTCTCAGAAACATCTTGTGACCTCGCCGCCGATCAAAGTTCAGAAGCTGGCAAGTCTCAGGTCGATGTTGATCCTCCCGAAAAAACAACTGATTTGAGAGTTTGGTTTGATTTTTGGGTTCTCTAAACTAAATGAAATTAAGAAGAAATGAAACCTCGGACAACTTTAAATTAGCTTTTTCGATTGAAAATTAAAACGAATTCCTACCTTATTGAGTTGATTTCATTAGTTCATCATAGAATACCTATGACTCTTTTGTTGGGGAAGATGATGAATTTGAATGGAGTAAATAATTAATAAAGAAAATAACTTAAATGTGTCAGCTTTTAATTGGTTTTTGGCATTAAAAGCGGACCTTCACGCGCATCATGTGCGTGTTCACAAACATAATGAGAAAATGAGTCAAAATGGTCCTTTTACAAAAATATTCAATATTTTTGTGGGGTGATAGGACATCCTCAAAGTTAAGGAGTCTTTTTGAAAATTCGAAACAACTTCAGTTGTGCTTTATGTCTTTTCTCTTAAATAAAATGATTTTTTAATAATTTTTTGTTTTAAATAAAAATTTCATGTACATAAATTTTATTGAAAAATTAATTAAATAGGTTGAATGACTTTTTTTGTGAAAAAACCCTTAAATTGAGTGCCTTTTTATAAAAAGAGCTCATAATTAAATCACTTTTGAGTTAAGAATCAAAATTGAGTGACTTTCTATGAAAAAAAATCATAATTGAGTGATCATATGAAATATTATCTCGAATGAATATGATAAAGACGTCCTATGATGCATTGAGCAAATTTGAATAATTTTTATGTTAAAAAAAAGATTTTTTTTAGTGACTTCGATATAGTAACATACAAGTTGAGTGACGTTTATGAAATGCATAATATATAAATCTGTCCTTTATTTTGACATTATTTCATATTTATTACCCTTTAATTATGGGCGTTCACAACTAAACACTTAAACTTGTATAAAATTGAACAAGTAGACACATAAGTCTTACGTGATAACACATTGGACACCATGTAATGACATAATACACGCTGGACACCACATAAGACACAAATTGTCATGTCGGACGTCACATAGGACGTGTGTGTTTATTATTTTTTAACTTTATACAAATTTAAGTATCTATTTATACACGCCCAAAATTGAAAGAGATAAATATATATAAGCTGATGTCAAGTTAGAGAGGTACTATGACTCTATGAAATCAAGTGATACATGTAGGAAGTAATGCCATGGAATTAAGCAAGACAAAGATTCAAAGGAGTTATTTCTTGTATTCCACTCAACTACAGAGTCAAAATTGTGATGACTTGAGATAATGCCTTGATCTTGTCTCTTTTTATTTCCCTGCTGCAATAAGAAAATGGTTAGTATATATATTTACGACCTAAAAAGATTTAAGGTAGCCAAAAGTCTACAGTAGAGAATTTCCACCAATTTCCCAAGGTCTAATTAATTATTTGGTAGTCTTCAATCTTCTAATTTTTATTGAGTCAAGGGTCAAAAAATAATAATAATAATAATAATAATAATAGCGAACTGCAACGTTGAAGATTGGATATGGATGAATATGCTAAAGATTTTTTGTGATGTTATTTGAAAGTTGAATGACTTTTATATATTATAAAAAATACTTAAATGAAATAAAATAAAATTGAACAACAACAATCTATGAAATCAACTCATCCATTGAACTATGAAAGAGAAATATTCAAAGAAATTGTCACATTTCTTTTCTTCCACTCAACTACAATATCACAATTGTGAATGTTGGAATGTATCCACTTATCAAGAACAGTAACTAACAATATGCGTCCACTTGTTTCGATGGGATCAGGTCCTCAGCACAGTTACAATAACAAACAGTAAAATAAGTGCTGAAAGTAAAGATTGAACAAGCAACTTTACGTGGAAACCTCCTTACTCAAGGGAGTAAAACCATGACCTGTCTCAACAGGACTTTTCAAACTGCTTCCACTAATCTTCTCCAAGCAAAAGTAAAAGCCAGTTTACAAAATGAGATTAGCCTGCTAATCTCCACACTAAGCAATATCTCCTATCACTTAGCTGAGCCAGAGCAGATACAACACTGCCCACTATACTAACCCTCACCGATTAATATAGATTTTTCTAAGCAGATACCACACCGCCCACTAAACCATCACCCTCTGGACGATTTAGATTTTGACTAAGCAACAACAATGTTGCCTACTAACTCACCTAACTCTAGATGACTTAGACTTTTAGAAACCGAAACAAGAACTGAATCCTTTATAGATTAGGATCAGATTTACAATGTAAGCACATGAGACACAAAGCTCTAAGTACAACAAAGACTCTTCTTCACTCTATTAGGTCCCTTTGTTGAGTTGAGCAATGTTCTTCCTTGAAGATGACCTTCTTTTCAAGCTTATGAATTTTGAGAGAAAATTCAAATTTAGTTTGCCAAATCTTAAGTTTGTGTTTTTTGAAAAGAGATAATATAAATCACCACAAACTCGTTGAGACAATCCCATTGGCTGAAGGCCTGCTGTTAGAAAAGTTATGCACCTACCGTAGCAGCTTTTCTGATAGCAGTCTTGCAGGGACCAGGTCCCTTGCAAACTTTTCTTCGTAAGTTCTTGAAAGGCTTGCTGGCTGACTTCCTCCTTTGAGTGAATGAATTAATTTGTTGTTTGTCATGTTGACTAAGTCAATCATAAAGAGTTATTAACCGCTGGACAAACAACCTCGCCCATTCTGATTGGTGCGGTACACTGACGGCCTCACCAACCTCTGATGTGACAGCTTTCCAGCTGTATCCCATTATAGATCTGAATGAGAGCACTCTGCCAGGGACCATGTCCCTGCATTTGTGAGGATCATCAAAACACCTAGAATATAACAATGAAGATCGACTTAAATAAACTCTTGGTCTAAGAAAATAAATTAAAATAAAATTTCTCAATTCTAATGTACTCATATATCTTATAGTATTAGTAATACTTGTTGTCACACCTCTATTTTCGCACGGCAGATAGGGTTTTTCCAATTTAAGTGACGGTATTGATTAGAAATTATTTTATAGTTTTTAAGAGTCGCCACTTGGAATTGAGTTATGGTGTTCCAAGTCACCTTTTTGAATCCCTAATCAATAGGAAATGACTCTTTAATTTGGTCTGCGAAAACAAAGTTCGGGTAAGGAATTTTGTTGACCGAGAGGAAGGTATTAGGCATCCCTCGAGTCCCGTGGTTCTAGCACGGTCGCTTTTATTGACTTATACTTGACTTAAATTATTTTTGGATACATTATTACATGCCATTATTTGTTCGCATTTATATTTTTTATTGAAGTTTTATTTGGTCTCGACTTAGATGCGTAACCGCATTCATGGTCTTGACATTTAGAGACATAACTGTCTTCTTTGTATCACACTTAATAATCTTATTTTCTATAAGTCTCTACTTTAGATTAATAAAATTTAATTATATTATTGGACAAGGTGCATCACTATATCCTTGATTTTTTTAATGTCTCAAAAAAATATGCGCAACCGCATTCTTAATCGAAACAAATAATTTTAACGTACCTAAAAATTTGTCTAATGTTAAAAGAAAATACTTAGTCTTTATAAAGAAAAATCAAATAAAATAAAATACTAAAATTCTAGGATAAAATATAATATTTTGGATTATTTTGTATTTTTTTTTATTTACTTTTAAAGTTAATGTTAAAATTAGACACACACATATTATATTTTTATTTTAATCTTAAAGTCAATGGCAAAATTAGGCATACACATTCTAATCAAACAAAACAACAACGAATTGTAAAAAATAAAACTCATTTTTTGTTTGATAAAATAAAACAACAATAATTTATTTATTTATTTATTTTAGCCTAACTATACCTACTTTATCATTATTATCTAAATTAAGATAAAAATAATGTTATGACCCGTTCATTTTTAAGAGATCACAACTAACAAATAAAAATAAATAAATAAAATAATAATCATCGATTAAAGCTACCTTCATTCATGAAACAGAGATATAACAACTAACAAATTAATCATTTCAAACAAATTCATGAATGAAACAAAATATAAGAAAGCTTGTCATAAAATTACATCAAATTCCATAAATAAATTAAAGAGATAAGAAAAAGTTGAATACCGCAAAATCTTGATCGAAGCTCGATTAGAACACCCACAAATTTTTGTATATGTATTTGTGTTGATATGAAAATAGTAATGAAAAAGGAAGAAAAGATGTGAATGTGTTGGCGAATTTTTGAAAGAAAAATAAAGTAAAATAAGATGTGAATGATTCTTCCTTCTTTTTTCCCCGTATGTATGTTGGTTTTGGAGTATGTAAGAATTGGAGTTGAGTATTGTGCCAAATGTGTGTGTGGGTATGCTGATTTTTGTATTATTTTTGGTGGATTTCTTTCTGCTTTTTTTTCGTGTGTCCGTGTATCTGTGGGAAGAGTAGGTAGTATATAAATGTATGTCTATATGGGTGTTGTAGTACGTAGATGTGTAGTGTGTGGAGTAGTATAGAGGGAAGTGGGGGTGTGTTGTACCGTGTACATGTGTGTGGATGTATTGGGGTGTGTGGGTAGTGGAGGAAAGTGTAAGTGGGTAATTGGGTAAGTGTAGATAGTGGGTAGTTTTTAGGTTGATTAATAATAATAATAATTATTATTATTTTTACATACTTTGTTGTTAATAAATAAAAATATAATAATAATAACAATAATAATATTAACTAATTTGAATTAATAAAAATATATAAAAGTTAAACAACTAGAACTAAATACGTAAATATTAACATCACTAACTTATTTATTAAACCTTGAATTAAAATAATACAAATATTTTTGTTAAGTTTTTTTTTTCTTTCTTAAAAAAATAAAACTTATCTACATATGTGATTCAACTTTTGTTGTTTTCATATCTTTACTTAATGAAATTAATAAAATAAGGTAAAAGTCAAAATATTAATTAGACCTTTTTATAAAATATTTAAGATTCAAAAATGGTATAAAACTTAAGTTCGGTCAAAAATTACGTGTCTACAGTTTGCCCCTCTTAGACTGAAAACACGAAGAGTTTGCAGACAAAGAAGTATTTAACGTGACAAGTTTTGACCGGACTCTTATTTGAAAGGAAAAAATGTGACCGAGTCTTTATTTTGGATAGCGTACATATCCCGGGTTATAAGGGAATCATGTCACGCGTAGTTCAAGGTGATGAGGTGATGAGTTGGAAGTTATGTGAGGTTCCATCGAGTCTTCAGATAGCGGCTCTTATCTCTATAAAAAAAATGAAAGCTAATAGACAAAAGGAAAAAAAAAGAAAAAAGAACAAGCTCCTATCTATGCAACTTCTCTCGAGTCTTGAGTCTTGACTTCGAGATATTACCTTGATTTTTTGGGTTAGTCTCTTGATCTTGAATTAAATTTGATGCTTAACTTGCCACTTAGAGTGAGTTTTTTGCACTCTTCGAAATTACAATTTGAATATGTTCTTGAATGACTACATGTTTTCTTGATCAAAAGTTGAATAGAAATAAATGTCATGAAGTCAGGCTGCTACATGCATTGAAGAAGCTGATTTTGGCTATCATGGGATTGATCATTCTGAAAAAGAGTTGAAACTTTGTTCTTGAATTTCAAATCCATGTTTCGCTTGAAGAAACCTGAAAACCATCATAAACAAAAGAAATAAACAAAAAAATTGCCTTAGTTTTCACTGGAAATTTTTTGTGAGTTATTAGCAAATGTAAATTTCAAAAATAAACTCAGACTAGGAAGTGTTTATCCTAGGAAAAAAAATAAAAAATAACGTCTCCGAGTAGGAAGTGTTTACCTAGGAGAAAATAAAACATAATGATCCCAGACTAGGAAGTGTTTATCCTAGGAGAAAAATAAAATAAAAAATAACGGTCTCGAACTAGGAAGAGTTTATCCTAGGAGAAAATTATAACTAAATCCCATTATGTAGGAGGGTCCTGCTAATCCCATTGTCCATGAGGGTCCTGTTAAACTAAATCCCATTATGTAGGAGGGTCCTGCTAATCCCATTGTCCAGGAGGGTCCTGTTAAACTAAATCCCATTATGTAGGAGGGTCCTGCTAATCTAAATCCCATTATGTAGGAAGAAAGAAATTTTTGTTGATACTTACTTGGGTTCGAACCCACGCATTTTCACACTTTTTTTTTACCACTAAACTGTCAATCAATTTTTTTTTAGATGTTCACAAGTTAATATACATAAATATTTATTTAATTTTCTAATTCAAATACATGATCTACGGAAAAAATAATGGGTTCGTCCAACTTAAACGAAAACCTATTCCTATATGAATTAGGACAAAACAAATCTAACTAAGACATAATTAAATAAATATCAACATTTCTTAATCCAACTTTGACTTATTATTCCAACATCCTATAATTAAAAAATCCTAAACTAAATCCTGTTTATTTCCTACGTATATCAATCACCATAGTCTCAATTGTCATCGTTACTATCTTTCTTTTCACTATGTTTTGGAAAGGGTGGGTTCGCTGGGAAGAGACGCCAAATGATTGGAAAAGGTGGTTTCGCTCGGGTGTATTTAAGGACTTCAGATGTTTCACCTTACTATCTTTCTTTTCACTATGTTTTGGAAAGGGTGGGTTCGCTGGGAACAAACGCCAAATGATTGGAAAAGGTGGTTTCACTCGGGTGTATTTAAGGACTTCAGATGTTTCATCGTCAATTTTTGCAGTCAAATCTGTCGGGTTTTACGAACGCAATCTTTTCGGAAAGAGATACATGTTCTTCGTCAATTGCAAGATTGCTCCAACATTTGCATAAAAGGGAAATATAATCTACAATATATTGTTAGAATATGCAGGGGTGCAGACTCTAGCGGATCGATTGGGTCGTCGTTTCAATTCAAGCCGTGGATTTCAAGAATACGAAGTGAAACAATTTGCAAAATCAACTCTCTTGGGAATCGAATAGTTTAGTCACATTACGTAATGGCGATACTTTCACGTGATTGTGGTAGAATAATAAGACGTTGGAAAAATATAACAAGGTTCTTTGGACTGCGATATTGAAGAAGCGATATGTAAACATGATCATGAGCCGTGATCTTATAATGTATATATATGTACTGCTATCATGGGTGAAGAACGAAGGCTTTGGTTTTGGGATCCAAGTTAGTGCCTTGTGATTGAATATAGAGTTGATAATATATATCAATTTATAGACGAAGGACACAAAAACACAATAAAAAGGACGGGCAATGAACCGTGATCTTATAATGTATATATGTAGGGTTAATATAGATGCATCTATTTTCCTTTTTTGATTACTCTTTAATTCTAACTTTCCACATGATATGTTCAAGACCACAAGATTAATGGATATTTTGGTCTACAAATCTTTAGTCTTAAGTCAAAAAGATTAATGGATATTTTGGTAC
The DNA here is from genome assembly GCA_029582685.1 of Solanum piurae. NCBI lineage: Eukaryota > Viridiplantae > Streptophyta > Magnoliopsida > Solanales > Solanaceae > Solanum > Solanum piurae. The sequence continues at coordinate 3,739 of JAJOOO010012133.1, read as the reverse complement.
ATTCTACAAATCTTTAGTCTTAAACCAAAAGATTAAAGGATATTTTGATACATTCTACAAATTTTTAGTCTGAAACCACAAGATTAAAAAATTTCTCTACTTTCTTAAACTACTGTTAACTCCAAGTAATTGAGGACTATATTTCTATTGTTAAACTTGGAACTTGGTTGCTTAGCTGAAAGTCGAAGATTAAGGCATTTGAATTAAATTTTTTCAAAATATTCACGCTCACTATCAGCTGGGTGAAAAAGAAAACATACGAACTAATCGAAGGGGGTTCGACATCTACTATATATATATAATTTTAATCATGTATAAATAGTAATATCTTCCACTAAAGGGGGTTTGGATGAGCCCTGACATACTGTTGGCTCCGCCCCTGGCTAGGTTAGGTCATATCGGATACGTGATAGTAGAAATATATTCGTATAATATACTCTTTCATTGAAACTTGATCCTTTTCTCCCCCTCACACATTCTAAGACAGAGAGTTGGCACATTTCAATTGGTCTAGCCTGATCCAGTGCCTTGCTATGGAATATTTAAGATGCTAAAATAAATTCATGAGCCATCACGTCATTCAATATTTTGAAGATTTATTACATATTCTTCAATTGTTAATTTAACTGTTCAAGGTGATGTGACTGTGCTAAGAAGTTGACTTGTCTATGATTGTAAAGTGATGGCAGGTCATGCTGATCCATACCAAAAAGAGTTTTTTAACTCCGCCTGTGTTTTGTTTGCGGTGTAACACAGTCAGTCCCAAGCCGAATAAAGGAGAAGGTTTTTGGTTATATCAAACTAATACAACTTAGGTATCTTCCTTTGCTCAATTTATGTATGATTGCAATGCTCCCATTTCAATCGATCAATTTCAACATCATACTTTGGTATACTTTTTAAATGTTGCAATAAAATATAGAGCTCTTTGAGCTTACGAATAAATGATCCCTCCTTTTATCTTCAAGCTTACTCTTCATATCGAGTTATCGACCTATTAATCCTAATCGAATGATGATGAATTATTTCTTTTTAATATAATATTCAATTCAAAAATAAAACCTCGAATTACGTGAAATTCACGTTATTTTCATTCAATTGCTACAATGATCAACAATTCTCTAAGTTTGTGGCTTGCTACTTTTAATGTAATGTAAGGATATGTTGTAAATAATATTTGTGTATTACTATTAGATTGGATAAATGAATTTTAAGTTATATATGTTAGTGAAAAATTACGAGATAACAAAAATACAGGATTACAACTGAAAATGAAATGAAGAAATAAAAATTTCTTCAGGCTGAGGCGCGGATATCTCGCTCTCTTTAAGGAGATTCAAGTCCACTGCAACAAATGTTTTTCATCGGTCCAGCAGTAGTCCTCTTGACTTGTCCCCTCCAGAATACAACAACCTAATCACAAAGTGTAACTCAACAAACTCTGGACAAGAGTTGGGTCCAAAGCTTCACAAAAAGAACACCTCCCTTCAACTAATAAAAACTCTCTTTTTTGACAAACTTTATGCACTCTATATTTTTCTTGTATATGCCAAACCAAATGAAGACCACCACTAATATTTATAGTTGAGAAAGTCTTTCTAGCAATGAATAGAAAAATAACGGGGTAATAAATAGTGAAGATAAATGGTCTTAGAAATTACATAGGTTACAAGATATAATAGAGGAATAAAGAATGAGATAATGGAGATTGAATGAAAAAGAATTAGTGGTCATGGTTGGCCACCTTCTGCCACTAACAGTAACTTCCAATGGACAAACGTTTTGTAACCATCAAATAAAGGGTAATAATGCCTAAGGGCGTATTCACAAGTGAGTAATTAGGCAGTAATGCCTAAGGTTTCAGCAATGAAATAGAGATTGCTCCAACGAATAAAACACAATTGTTAATGTATTGTCAAAGGTGCAAATTAATATAATATTAAAATGCTTACGCTAATAATCCCCCACTCATTTAAATATTAGATAAGAGAGTATATCAAATGAAGGAAGACTATTATATACATAATGAAGGTATGCTCTGCATAGAACTTTCACTTAGTGAAACAATAATTTTTACTCCAGAGTCGTAGTGGTCTCAGACTTGAACTATGACTGCTTAAGGGAAATAAAATATCACTGGTCATACATAATAATCAAGGTGTTGACATGAGCTTTAAAACCAGCACGTTACAGCCTTGTGCTATCCCGTTTCATGAGTGCTTTTGAGCATAAGCCCAATTCTCATAGGAAGCGACCTACTTCCACACATCACATAGGTGAAATCTGTCGAGAGTATTCCTGTAAGCTTAACACTCCACCCATACGGGCTACAAATATTCATTAAGAGTTTTATCAACTCAACCTTCACAAATCACTACATGAAACAATGCACTCATATCATAGGGAGGGAATAAAAAAATAGTGCATATTTAACAACAAGTCATCATATGATTAGTTTTTTCCTTTGAATCTGGTTATAGGATTTCTAGTCCCCAGGTTGGGTTTCCTCATATATGACTCAAGCATTTATAGGCTTCAATCTCATCCCCCTCGATGTGCTTCAGACCTTTTCTCTCGTTAAGGCCTTAGTAAGAGGATCTGCAAGATTATCACAAGATTTGACATAATCAACATTAATGGTACCATTTGTCAAATATGATCTTACATTACTGTGTTTCCTCCTTATAGGTCTGGATTTATCGTTGTAATAACGATTTTGAACTCTATCAATTGCAGAGGTACAATCACAATAAATTAAAATAGGAGGAATTGATTTTTCAAAATAAGGTATTTGAAATAATAAATCTCTCAACCAATTCACTTCCTCACTAGCTGAAGCTAAAACAATTAGTTCAGCCTCCATGGTAGAATTAACAATTATAATTTGCTTTAATATTACAAAAAAAAAAAAATCCATATATTGAATTGCCACATTGACAATTTTTGCCGTTCAAGTTGCCTCTAAGGCATTACTGCCTCTATTCTTTACTGCTTCTTCATTGGCAGTTAGAGAATGCACACATTGACTTTTGTCCGTTGAGGGGCATTTGTTGGCTGTTGCCCACATTATTCTTTAATATGATGTGGAAGTCTTTGATATCATCGGTTTGTAAATAATTTTTATGATCAAATGATTGTTTAATTTCTTTCGATGTTCTCCTTTTTCTAATTTATGTATGATTTCGATGTTTCCATTTCAAATTAAAAAAATTAATACATTATATTAAAAATATGTGTAAATTTCATATATGACATATATTATAGTACTATTTTCAAGCTATATCAGTAGATTTAAACTTTCAAGTTATAGCATTAAATATTTCAGGTTATAACAAATTCACAAAAAAAAATGTTTTTATTAATTGGAAAAAACTTTAAAAATAAATAAAAAGATAAACGAATTTTAAAAAAAAAAACGAAATTAGAAATAATAAAGTAAAAAACTGAAATTGTGGCCTGTAATTTAATTTGAACTTATGGTAGATAATTAATGATTAGCATGAAATAAGGGATCCAAATAAATTAACAATATTTTTTATCCTTAATTCACTCAAAATCAGTTAAAATAAAATAAAAAATCAGATCATATCATTTTTTTCTTCAACGTTTCTCTCTCTTAATTCTTTAGCCTAAAAAATAGGGGTGTTAATTATATTTGAAATGATTGAAGATAATTATTAATTAGCATGAATTAAGGAAATTCAAACTAATTAAAAATATTCAGTTTATTTAAAAAGGG
>JAJOOO010012132.1:0-18623 GCA_029582685.1 Solanum piurae | reverse complement strand
TGAGATGAGTGATGACACTAAAATATTCAATAAAAAATAATAATGAAATCATCATATAAAATAAATATTGCAAAGTCATAATGAAAATGATCATAATTTAAAAGTACTAAATCATGCTAAAATAAGTTTAATAAGTATTAGTTACATTTAGGGGTGTACATGACGGGGTTGGTTCGAGTTTTTCAAATATCAAACCAAACCATTTGTGTCGGATTTTTAAATCTATAAACCAAACCAAACCAATTAAACTCGGATTTTTCAACCTCGGATTTTTTCGGGTTTTTTGGATTTTTGGTTTTTTCCAGTAAAGTATTCATACAAACATATAATTTACTTGTACTTCAAATATTTCTTTAGTCCTATCAAAATACAACTATCTAAGGTGTTTCTTAAGAAAACAACACAAAATATGATATGAGTAATGACACTAAAATATCCAACAAAAAAATAATAATAATGAAATCGCGTAAAACAACTATTGCAAATTAACAAGTCATAATGAAAATGATCATAATTTAAAAGTACTAAATCATGCTTTAATAAGTTTAATAAGTATTAGTTACATGACTAAATATTAACAGAAATTAAAATTAGATTATGTATTTGAATTGTCTAAACCAATGTAAAACCAAAGAACAAATATTCAATATTATTGTCATTCTTGGTGTTGAATTGATTTCCTTTTTGCATTAGTATTAATTAGATTTTGGTTTAAGCTTTATTATAATTATCAACATCTGTGAACTATAATCTTTATTGAACCATTCAGAATTCTAAGTTTCAAAACTTGAAATAATATATTAAAAGATAAAAAGAATAAGAAATATTTAAAAAAATTATCAAAGTAAATATTTTTATATATAAAATAAAATTATAAAATTATATATTAATGTCGGGTTGGTTTGGTTTCGGGTGTTTTTTTTTTAGTTTAAACTAAACCAACCCAAATATAGTCGGGTTTTTTTCAATACCAAACCAAGTCAAACCAAACACTAGTCGGATTTTTTTCTCGATTTGTGGTTTGGTTCAGTTTTCGTTTCGGTTTTGTACACCCCTAGTACAAACAACTCCTTCAATTACATATAAAATACATTTCAATCAAAATAGACTAGTCAAAGTTTCAATTTCTAAACATTTAGTTTATACTAATACTAGATTGCATATTTGTTAATATTTTAATAATATATACTCCCTCCGTCTCATTTTATGTGAGGTACTTTGACTCGGCACAAAGTCTAAGAAATGAAGAAAGATTTTTAAGACTTGTGGTCTAAAATGAATGATAAAAATTTGTGTGGTTATAAATCATTTCATTAAGGGTAACATGAACATTTTAAGGTTAAATTGTTACTTAATATGAAAATGTGTCATTCTTTTTTGGAGTGACTAAAAAGAAAAGTAAGTCATATAAATTGGGACAAAGGGAGTACATGTTATATATGTGACTATATACTTTGGGTCATGCTGCTATAGTTGGGTGAGTCAAAAAAGTAGACTGGTTAACAGAGTTGGTAATGGTCTTGTATTCGAGAAATCTCTATGTAATAAAAAGGTTAAGGTATGATCTTATATTAGGGTGACATAAAAAGTAGGCTTGGGAAGCCTTACAATGGCAAAAGGGTAACGTTGAATGTTTTAATGGTAGAGTTGGCAGAGTAATGAGGTAGGAAACAGAGATCAAAGTGTACTAGTTATGGGTATTATATCTGGGATGGTGAAAGCGGGTGGATAAAGACTTGGAGTGGTGGCACCTTATCATTGCATGTTTCTTATGAATGTCTACTTTATATTATGTGGTAGGTTCGGGTTGACCGATAATGCGTACCATTACGTGTTGTTTGTATTGATACTACTCTTGCTATGTCACTTGTCATAGTCTGATTGCAGGAATTCAGTGATATTTCGTAGGTGAAGACGACGATGATCTCCAACAACTTTCATCTATACTTTCCTTATTGTGGAAGGTGTGTCCTATTTTCTTGCATAGAATGTACTCTTTTAGTAGCTCTTGTACCTCTTTAGATTAGTTCTTTGGAAGGGTCTTCGGTCATTTGTAAAAGATTTTCGTTAAAGTTTAATGTTTTCATGAATTTTTTGAAGTATTAAAGAGATTTTTGTACTAGATTATTTGTTTTTCGCATGGCCTGATTTTGATCGGTGAAAACGTCCTCTTATGTAGGTGTTAGAGGAAGTATTCACGGTTTGATGGATTGAAATGTGATAGTTATATTTGAATTTACGATTAAAATTAAATTATTTGATTATTGAAATTCGAAGTATGCCAAGGAGTTCCTCTTAAATATTCATGTTTCTATATAATAAAAAAAAATGTATATATGTACGACGCTTATTTCTGTTTACTAGTGACAAACTTCAATACTATCACAATATTTTCCTTTTACTCTTGTGTTTTATATATTTTTATGACATTTTATGTATTCATCATTATTTATTTATTTTGGTCGTATATTTTATCATTGTCGGAATACATTGAATTCTGTTGCGTTTCATTCGTATATTTTATTCATAAATTGATTTTGAACTCCTATATGGCCATCTTCAAAGATAACCTGTGATGATTTTATTAATTTTAAGATTTTTTATTTTAAAAATAAAAGAAATCAAAAAGATATTAGGTATGTAGCTAATTTAGTACAATGTATATGCAACTAATTTCATGTGCAGTGGAAGAGATCACATAAAGTAATTTTAGATGCATGCATAATAAAGGTGTATTATGAATTTACGTTTATAACAAAAAATATTATAATGCATAATACTTTTGAAATGAATATGTTTATCAATTTATGATTATATCTTTTGTCATTCCCCTATTGTACGAAATGTTTTATTTCTCATAAGAGCAAGTTAGCAGCTAACAATATGAGCATCATTATTTAAATCATATATAATGATAAGTCCGTTTACTTGCTAACATTACTTAATTTTTAAATCAGATTTTTTTTTTAAAATGCGATAAATTAGCAATAAGCACAAGTGCATAACACTAGATTAACATAGTCAATATCTAGATAGTTTAGAGTATTGAAAGATACTAAGGGCATGTTTGAAAAGTCACTGGTAAATGAATTTGATGTAGTTGTGTTTGGTTAGCTATATACTTATTTGGTCAGTAGATAGTTGGTGTAATTGACCGGCGGTAATTAAACTCTCCAATTCTAGGAAAGGGTTGTAAATTGCTGATAATTGCATGGTGTAATTACAATAAGTTGATTACTTTTTATTTCTATTTTTATTTTTCGTTTTAATTTATTTTTTATTTCTATTATTTTAAATTCTTGTAGACAGTAGATAAGAGTTATCTTGTACTACATTTATAATTAGGGTTAAGCAAATTCAAGAAAGTCTTTTTCCTGTCGAGACTAGATCTTTTTTAATTGAATCTTCCATCCTTAATTAATGATGTTGAACGAGTAGAAAATGTTTCCAATTTTTACTTATTTTGTATGTTATTCTCAACACCATAGATGGGAAATCGAACAAAGTGAAAATTAAGACACCTTTATAGCCGTAGCCCGTGTGTGAATATTTGTGCGCGCATTTATTGAAATGTACTCATTTGTTTCTTTTTATATGTCATTTTTACTTTAAATAATTGGTTCATAAGATTTATTACATAAATTATAATATTCTTCCTATTTTATCCCTGTGAATTTTTAGCCTTCAAAAACTAAGTGAGTAATTAATATTCATTGGTCAAATTAATTAATTAAAATAAATTAATTCATATTTATTGATTGAAAAGTTAACCTCAAAAAATATTAAATAAGAGTACAACAATAAATTTACTTAATTTTTTAATACACATAAAATTAAAATAATAACATAAATAGAAACGGATAAAGTAATTGGAAAATGATCGTATAGGAAGGGGACAGTTGAGGTAATGATGGATGAAACAACATAATTACAGTAGTAGTTATGACATTGTCAGACTCATGCCCCATCGTATTATGGAAAAATGACAAATGCTTTAAGTGCCTTTGCATACAAATCTTCTAAGGATATGTTTGTGTTCCTCTTTTTCTTCACAATAATTAAACATTAATTAATCATTTACTTTCTTCGTTTCATATTAATTAATCATTTTTTATTTATATTATGCTTAAAAAGTTATAAATAAAAACATAATTTTTCTTTTTTTGTTAAATGTGACATCTTCATTATTTTTCATATATAGTGATGCTCTTAGATCTAACGAAAAAATCATATAAATAAAAAAAACAATACTTAATTGAAACTCATGATTGTAATTTATATAATTAAATTAGTACTTAGTAGTCATGTTTGTTGATCTAAATATAATAAACATAATTATTATTGAACCGGCCTTTTTTTTAAAAAAAAGTTTGTGAGCAAGAAAAATATTCAAATAAGAATAAACTCACAAAATAATTTGGTAATACCTTAATACTTGAATGATGAGTATGAAAATGAAAAAGATGAGTTAGTAAAAAGAATGGGCGAACTATGTTTAAAGTTTGTGTAATATTATTTTGGATGGATTGAAGTTAATGGAATGACAGTACTATTAAAAGAGGTAATAATGACAGTTTGTGTAATATTATTTTGGATGGATTAAAGTTTATGTAATATTATTTGCCCATAATTTATTAAAATTAACTATATTTTTTTCTTAAAGCACACATAAATGAACTTGAGAAAGCATATGTTATGCGATACAAAAAACATATCCACCATGTTCCTCTCATTTCCAAATAATTGAAAGGAGTCCGCTGTTATGCTTTTCCTTGGCAAAATTAGTTTGGTAGGACATAAAACGTTTTCCAATTTTCTTATATTTATTGGTTATAACATTTTGTAAAACATCTTTTTTAGTAAAAAAGTTTCTTAAAAATGAGGAAAAATAGATTTTCCAATGAAAATAGGAAAAACAAGTTTCATAAACGACGTTTCAAATTCATTGTCTCATCTTCACCCACTCAATGCCCTCTACCCCTTAACCATTCCACATCCTCATAGAGTGTTGTTAGATTACATATAAATGCTAGCTCTTGGGTGATATTTTTTTATTTACTTATCAATTAAACACTATAAAATATATAAGAAACTCATTTATCCTTCACATTTTCCATGAGAAGAATTTTTCCTTCATACCAAACACACCTTATAGGTGATTCATGTGCCAACTTTCTTATTGAATTTCGTGAATAGTGTGATTCATTTGGTTTGCGGATTAAATTATCTCGAAATTGTAGTTATGAGATTATAATTTTTAAATTAATTTATTCCACGTCAAGTTTATTGGGATAAAATAGATATCCAAAATTAAATTTGGGATAAAATTTATATTGTGTTTGAACAAATTTATCTTGAGACAAATTAATACCATCAAAAAAACATAATACAAAATTTTATTTCAAATTTAACCTTGAAATATTTCCCTTTATCATGGGTACCAAACAATCCAATATAATCATGGTAAGTTATTCAAAATGATTATTTTTAAGATGGTTTAAATGAGTACCAATAGGTGGTGTTTTGACCAATTATATTTTACCTATAAAAATACCCGTTTTGTTGAACTTTAAGTATAAAAAACATGTTCCTTGTACTAGTTCGACCAACTCTCATAGCTTGTAATGTGTGAAAATACGTAACACATGAATTTCTTACCTGATAAACCTTCTTACTTAAGGAGTGAAATCACGATCCTTCTCAAGGTTTTCTTTCTCGAAACTACACTAAAACAATGAGTAATTTTAGGTTAAAGAAGGAATAACATAAGGGCCTAAAACTAAGACACTTAACAATCTATACAATCAACTTTAATTGATTGTAACTAAAACACCAAGCTAGCTCTAGCTCAAAAGTAACAGTTCATTTATGAATATACCTCATAATAATGCTTCTTGATCAATTAAAAAATGAATAGGAATAAATTAGATTAGAAATGAATATAGAAGGAAAATAAATTTTCCTAGACCTAGAGAATAACTGAAACATGAAAAAAGTCACACGCTTTTCTATACATTGAACTCCAATTTATGATTTTTAGCCTTCCATTGATCGAGTTCTCCATGAACAATGAGCGCTTCCTACTTCATCCGCTTCTTTTTTGACTTAAACTCCACATCGAGTCATCGACCATCAAGAATGTTCTTTATTATTTGAGGCAGTTGTTAAATCATGTAATGTAAAAATACAAAATATTTATTAACTCCTATATTTGTTGGAATTAGGTATATCTAGCAAGTTCTGGTCCTTCCATAGGAGATAACCATATCCGCTGCGTTTGTTAATCATCAAAATCAGTATTCAATAGATATGTTATACAAGATATAGACATACTTGAATTATTTTACTATTATCACAAAAATATAAAATTTTTTTACTTGATTTTATAATTTGAATGATCATTCATCATCAAGAGATCGAAGTAACTCGTGGCAATTGACTCATCAAAATCGTCATGCCATAGGCAATCTTTTGAGCAATATATATGTATGAATTATTTTGATTTGTAGCACATGGTATGTCCAATAGGCAAGAGTTTGTGTATTTTCAAAACAATAAACTGTTCAATTCCTTTATGTTTTATAACTGCCAACCGTACAAATAGCAATTCTGCTGTATTGACTTGTATGACCAATAAAGCAATAATAATAATGTGATAAAGATGAGCATTTATAACCTCATCAGAAAGCCATAAACACCAACAACTCTACTTTGCAAAAAGTAAACATTATTGTCCTTTGCCTTCTTCATCAATTCCTTAATTTTTCTCATGGAGAAAAAACCAATAATTTTAGATTCCTACAAGCTCTTATGGAAACAAGTTTCTTCAACTTTGATGGAGATACTCAAAGTGTTGGTTCTTTTGCTTTTCTTTACCATGGAGAGTTGTATTATTTTGCAAAATCTTCAACCTATGTTTCATATCGTACCTTTTTCTGTTCTAGTTATATACTTCATTTCCTTGGCGTATATTTCAAAACCATCTCCTGTTTATGTTGTTGATTTTACATGTTTTAAACCACCAAACTGCTTGAGAGTTCCTTTTACAGCCTACATTGAACATGCAAGAATGCTTGATTTCTTTGATGATAAAAGTGTCTCTTTCATATCTAAGATTCTTCAACTTTCAGGTTTGGGGGAGCAAACTTATTTCCCACCAGGTCTTTATTATATGCCTCCAAAATCTGGTCATAAAGAAGCTATCAATGAAGTTCACATGATCCTTTTCTCTGTTTTTGAAAATCTCTTGTCCAAAACAAACATTTCTCCTCAAGATATTGATATACTTATTGTTAACTGTAGTGGCTTTTGCCCCAATCCTTCTCTTTCTTCCATTATTGTTAACAAATACGCGTTGAAAGAAGGAGTGAAAAGCTATACCATAAGTGGGATGGGTTGTAGCGCTAACTCACTAGCTGTGGACATGGCTAGAAACATTATGTGCACCCATGACAACTCCAACGCGGTCATTCTCAGCACGGAGATCTTATCCACGGGATGGTACCCCGGGAGAGAACGTCCTTTCATGATCTTAAACTGCATTTTCCGCGTTGGGGGTGCCGCGATCTTGTTGAGTAACAAGAAAGAGGTGAAAAGGCATGCAAAGTATAAATTGCTTTGGACACTCAGGACACAAGGAGCGTTTGATGACAAGGGATATTACTCTGCTTATCGTGACGAGGACTCCAGTGGAATCACTGGAGTGAGGCTGAACGGGGATGTGTTGCAAGTGGCTGGAGATACTCTCCGGACCCACATGCCTGTTCTAGGGGGGAGATTTCTCCCCCTAATAGAGAAACTAAGATTTGTTAGATCTGTATTGATGTATAAAAGAAGTAAAGAAATTTACATTCCTAATTTCAGAAGAGCATTTCAACATTTCTGTTTCCCCGCCACAGGGAAATCGGTTGTGAGAGAGACTGCAAAGGAGTTGAAGCTTGGTGATACAGATATGGAGGCAGCATTGATGACATTACATAGGTTTGGGAATCAGTCATCAGCTTCATTGTGGTATGAATTAGCTTACTTAGAGGGCAAGGAAAGAGTGAAAGAAGGTGACAAAGTTTGGCAATTGGGAATGGGAACTGGGCCTAAATGCAATAGTGTTGTCATGGAATGTATAAGGCCTATTTTGGGTGAGGCTCTTATTGGACCATGGGCTGATACCATCAATACCTATCCACTCACAATTCCATGATCCATCTATTGTAAAAATAAACAAGCTTGTTCAAAGTTGATGTATTTCTATTTCACTATATACATTTGCCTCATAATAAAATTTTATTTTCTTTTTTGTCAATTGGTTATTGTGTCTTAATTCTAAGTTTGGACCATAAGTTGTATAATTAGGGCAAATAGTTGAACAACACATGCAAATTAATGCGTATCCAAAATAAAGTTATTGAACAATTTATTATTAATATAGACTGAATAAAGATAGTACAAAGTCTTGTGAATAATTCAACAAAACATACCAATTTTGTCAATCCAACTAGACTTTTGAATGTGTGAACAAGAGAAGTTTTGTCCATTTGAAAGAACTTTGTGAACAAATTGTACAGAGTTATGCCCTAATCCAACAAAACTTGTGAACCAGGAAAAAATTTATGTACCAGAATTCTGCTAGTTTTGCCCATCTTTTACTACCTTTTCAATCTACAAGCATGCTGGGGCCAGGCCATTATTTGACAGCTCTAGATTTGAATCCTCTTTCGTAAGAACCTTCATACCCCCCATTCTGACAGTACTTACCCAGCCAATTTATTTAGCCTTTTATTGCTGTGTTATTATGGCATAGACCATGCTAGGGTTTTGTACTACATCCACAACTGTACTGATTTCTACATCTTTTTTAGGCCTCTTTTTTACCTTTGTATTATAACTACAGCCATAAAAGTTAAAACCCCACTACACCTGAAACATCCCTCACATGCAAATTAATTCTAAGTTTGGACCATAAGTTGTATAATTAAGGCAAATAGTGTGAATAATTGAACAACACATGCAAATTAATGTGTATCCAAAATAAAGTTTGTGAACAATTTATTAATTAAGATGGAATGAAGATAGTACAAAGTCTTATAAAAACTTGTGAATAATTCAACAACACATACAAATTTTGTCAATCCAACTAGAATTTTGAATAATCTATATATATATATATACAAAGCTGGATATAAACAATCTGATGTGACACCTCTCTATGAGCTCCATTCCTATTTATCTTTTATCTCTTTTTTTGACATTTTTATTTGTTTTCTATTTTAAAATTTATACTTAAAAAAAAACTAAAAATGTTTAAATGCATTATCCAATTAATCACATCCCTTTTAAACATTCCTCAAATTAATATACATTTAATTAAATGGAAGATGAAGAGACCAAAAACTTTTCATTTTCCACAACTGTTTATATTTAGCCTATAAAATAGAAACATTTGATCATCCATAAACAACAACCATAGACTCAGTCACCTCTTCTTCTTCACGTCAATCAATTTCTGAATATCATGTTGTTTATAAAAGAAAGGTCATGCAACAAGTGTACCTCCTCAAAATAAAAGATTTTTTGAAAGGATGTTGCACTATAATTTTTCCTACAAAGAGATATTTGTTGGAAAAAAAATATTCATTTGATTGGGAAATTCCTTCGCCTCTTCTTCTTCACGTCAAACAATTTCTGAATATCACGTTGTTATAAAGAAAGTTCATGCAACAAGCGTACCTCCTCAAAATAAAGACTTTTTGAAAGAATGTTTCACTGTAATTTTTCCTACAAAGAAATATTTGTTGGGGAAAAAATTCATTTGGTTGAGAAATTTATAAGAGTGGAGAGTGTTCAAAGGGCAAGAAGAATATTTGGAAAAATAATCAATCTATTTATGAAATTCATATCAAATTAAGAGGAGAATAAGGGAGAATTATTTGGAGAAAAAATTAATATATTTATGGAATTTATATCAAACTAGTGTACTTGACCGTGCTTCGCGCGGTTATAAAAAAACTTAAATATATTTTAAATAATTAATGTCACTATTTGATAAATGTTTTAATAAATATAAATAATATAATAAAAGAGAGAAACACAAATTAAAATATGACTTTGATATCACTTATTTAGAAAATTTTCTAAAAAGAAATTTTCATACTAATAAAAAAATTGAAAATTTAAACTTTGATATGAAAAACTTCAGTTAGACAATCTAATTATCATAGTTTCATACTAAATTCAATGATTCTTATAGCAACATTATTGTTTTAATCAATAATATTAAATCTACTCGATCATAAATTACGTGACTTTTTTTTTTATAAATGACACAATAATAAAAATAAATAAATAAATAAAGATACATTTGTGGTAAATCATGATGAGAAAGAAATACTTGAATTATATTCTAACATAGTTATGCATGAAATTCAAAAGTTAGAGATATATGTTTTTTTAGATATTCAATGTTCGTACCGACACTCATCTAATGCAATTTGTGTCTCATAAAATCCATTAATATTATTTTTTTCGTATTTAAACTCTCATGCTTGTAGAGACATTGCGAGAAGAGAGAATTAAGTTGCGATAGTACAACATTACGGTTGAGGTTATATTTTTACATAAAAAATAAAAAAATTAACACACATAACGTAAAATGAGATATAAAAGATAAGTCATGATATCATTTAGTGACTTGGTGTGATACTTACCTAATCCAATTGTATATAAAAAGAGCGACAAAGAAATGATTTTTAAAAATAATACATGTATGCAATGTTGAAGATAGGACAATAAAAAAGTTTAACAACATAAATACAATTATTTCTATTATTAAAATATATATTACCGTGGTAATTGTTATAAATAAATTGGAGTAATAACTCTCCAAAGGATAACTCCTTCTTTGATGTAGAAAAAATAAAAGAAACTTTTCAATAATAATAAATTTAATACACATTAATCATATATTCACATTTATTATGGTAAAAAGAAAAATGAAAAAATATGACTCTTCTTATCCTTATTTACACCTCATTTATGTTGTTAAGAAGAAAATAAATTTATATGTCTTTTTCAACACTTTTAACATAAATTTGTTATTGAGAAAATTAATGATGGAATTTAATGTTTTTCTTAAGAAAAAAGCGAGTTAAGGATAATTTTACTATACATATAAATTTGATCATTTTTTTATAATATGTTTTATAATGCCTCTATTTATAGGACAACAATATGAAATATCAAATGATGTCATGAATATGATTATTAATATAATTTAGGAGTTATGATCACCAAAAGTCATTAAAGTACGGAAAATAAGAATACTTAAATTTTTATATTAAAAATATGAATCAATGAAGGAGTAGTAATTGATACATTCATTTTTGTACAACAATAAGAAATAAATAAACAGAAAAAATGTCAAAAAAACAAAAAGAGAAAAAAAAAGATAAATAAGATTCTTGGTCAAAGAGATGTGCTACACCACTTTTCTTTTATCTAGATAATTCATATGTTGGTAAAGAAAGTAGATTGAGAGAGAACGACTTTACTAAATTATTTTTATCCTAAACAAATACTTTTGTATTTCAATTTCTGACCAAATAGATTGTGATAGTGATCTTTGAAAATCTCAAGAACTTGAGAACTTCTAATATTAATAATAAAAAATTCTAAAAATATGAAGACTACAAAGTTTCATATCAATAATATTTTTTTTTATAAATTATAAAATATTTTAAAATTATTAATTAACTTTACATTCTCATGTTCTATCATAATAGTTATTAAAAGTTGATTTACATGACTACAAAATTATATATACATGTTCTATTGAGTAGCATCCATGTATGTGTTGATTTTCTTTTCAGCTTCTATTTTCAAAAATATCCTGACATGAAAACAAAATAAGTTAACCTTACAACAACAACATCAACAACACCAAAATATAAAAATGAAGTTAACTAATCAAATAAGAACTTTAAAGAATTTTTAATTATGAGTTAAAGATAAAGGAAGGATCTTGTTATCAACATAACATAACCTAATGTTCAAAAAACTACAAAAAGAAGAAAAAAAAAATCTTTATAAATTACAAAGAGAAGCAAACAGAAAAAATCAAACAGTTTTTTTCTAAAAAAATTGTGATTCATATTATCATGAATTCAAAAATAATAATATTAAAGTTATAATTGCAACAGAGAAAAAGTGATAACTATATTAGGCACATCAAATAATTTTACCTTGTAAAATCGAACTGCACAAAAATATTTAACAATCTCCATTATAGATCTCTCCTACAAAATTATATCAAAGAAGTCAAAAAATTAAACAACAAAATAGACAAAAAAATTAACCAACAACAGAGATAAAAGATGAAGAATAAGGAAAAATGTTAAAAAATAATCATCACATATGTTTCAAAATAGGTTTTTATAAGTGTAATTTAAGATGTCATAAATTTGTATATTAAATTATTTGAGTGTTATGAAAATCAAAGGTTAGGAGTTATGAACATTATTATTATTTATTAAGAGTAAAATTTATGTAATTGAAGAGGTATGAAAATAAAATAATGGAAAGAAATAAGAGAAAAATGCCAAAAAAACCACAAAAAGATAAATAAGAATAAAGTCATTAGGGAGCGCCACATCACCGTTTTGATATCCAGCTTTATTATAATATATAGATTAGGAGGAGGATAAGGAAAAATGTATTTTCTCATTTGAAAAAAGCCAAAATTAATGTTGACATTATTCCTTTAACTTTTTTTTTTTTTTTGCTATAAGAGTATTTTCTATTTTATTTTTTCTTTTATGCATCTTTAGTTAAAATTAATATATAATGACACGATTATATATGGTGTTAATTCATGAACAAATATATGTATATGTTTTTTGCCCTAATAGGTTAGATTATGTATATACATATATTCTTTTCCTAATAGGATATATTATGATTATCCGCATGAAAAGGATTTCTTATGTAACATTAAATATCCAATAATTAGATTATTAGGATGTTGTATAAACGTATTAGGGACAAGATATCATGCAAATATTAGTTATAAGAACGAAATATAAAATTTATATTATATAATACCATGATAAATGAACATGTGTGCATATATATATATATATATATTGAGATCCCCTCCGGTACAAATTTGTTCAGTAATGTTCAGGGACAATTAATTTTTGTCAAGTTTTCAAATAGTATTTAATAGTTGGGATCATTTCATTATATATGGCTACTAAAATAATTAAAAATCTTAAATAATTTAAATAAGTAAAAAAACAAAGATAGAATTTAATAAATAAAACGTTTTCAAAAGTAAACTCAAATGTTAGAATTACATTTTATTTTTGTATTTATTAATTGATAGGATTTCACCTCAAAGGATTTTTTTTTGTGTGTGTTAGATATAGTGGGTAAGTCCA
This sequence comes from Solanum piurae, assembly GCA_029582685.1. Lineage (NCBI taxonomy): Eukaryota > Viridiplantae > Streptophyta > Magnoliopsida > Solanales > Solanaceae > Solanum > Solanum piurae. Next base: position 5,193 of record JAJOOO010012132.1, on the reverse strand, counting down.
TTATTATTGAATTTATCAATGCTCTAATTTAGTCATATAAATTTTTTAAAAAGCAAGCAAAAATCTGTTAACGATATTTTTAATTAGCTATTAAAAAAAATATAGATACTATACTTGCTGGTGCAATATTTTAAACTATGAATAAAAAAAATATTATTTTTCTTTTCTATAGTTTTGTTTTTACCTCTTTCTTAATTTTAATTTTTTTTGAAATTTTTACCTTACTACTTTATATTTAAGGTAGTCTTATTTTAATTCTTTTCATCATCAATGCTATTAAATCTCTTTTCCATTTCTCAATCTTATTATTAATGCTTAAATCACTCATTTTCCTTTCTTTGTGGTTATTTTAAAAGAATTTATTTAACTTAAGGAATTAGGTGTTATAACTTTATATGCATTGTATTTTACTTTTTTTAAACAAAATTTAATTTATCATTTTGATTTTTTTTTAGATTATTTCTTCTGCTAAAAATCTATATCTATATATAATATTAAAGTTAAATGATAAAAAAAAGAAGTAAGGTGACATGTCTCATTGGACAGTACTATTATTTATCCCCTTTTCTCAGAATTTTGAACTTTTTTTTTAATTTTTTGATTAAGAAAAACGTGTAATTTTTTTATTTCTTTCCTCATTAATTATTGACATTTATTACATTTCTTCAAGTCTATCCCTCTTTTTTTTTTTTTTTTTAATCTTCCTTTAAAAAAAATGAATATAATTTCCTCATTATTGTCATTTATTTTGTTTCCTTAAAATGCCTTTCTTGTCATTTTTTTTTCTCTAAATAAAATTATCTTAATATATCCATTATTAAAATTCCTTACATAATTATGAGTCTTAAATAAGGAAGAAAATCACGTAATAATATAGAATGTTAATATCGATTGAATAATAATTTAACCATTTTCTAAATTTTTATTTAGAATTCCTATTAATTTCTTCCTTTCATTTCTCCAATCATAAAAATAGTTATTATAGTACTCCCTCCATTTCATATTAATTGAATTTTTGAGGCATTTTCTATTTTTCAAATTAACTTAATTGTTCAATTTTCAAGACTATTTTTAAAATATATTCTTCCAATTTTACCCTTCATTTGGATTTTTTCAATGTGATGACTTCAATAAATTTGACAATAATTAATAAGGGTAAAAATGAAAAATTATGTTCAATTTATGTCTTAATCTACTTTTCTTAAAAAGGTGTGAAACACCTCAAAAATTTAATTAATATAGAATGGAGGAAGTATTATTTTACATTTTGTCTTTTCAAATTCAGTATTTGATGATCAAATTCATCAAATCTCTCTCTCTCTCTTGCACCTTCTTCCAAGTAAAAAGTAAAAGAGATAAGTATCAAAAACACACCTAAACTATTCCTTTTTTTTGAGTTTCATACCTAAACTATTGAGAGTGTGAGTTTCATACCTAAACTATCACTTTTTAATTTGAGAAACACACCTCAGTGGTGTGTGTAATGCACTCTCTTTTATTTGAAAAAACCTTGACACATGACATGTCACACCCCGAGCCTACACCCTGGACGTGGCCGGCACTCGAAGACCATTGCTGTCCCTCAAGCGAACCCTTGGCCTGACTTTCTTAACTCAGCGGAAACCTAACTCAACAGCATAACTCAATATAATGCAAGGTTATAAAACAACCCAACTGATAATATCTAGCCAAAAAGGCAACTCGAGTCTCAAAATAGAATATTTACATATATACATGCATGAGAGACTCAAAACTAACTGACTGACTGACTGACTGTCTATGAAGCCTCTATAATACTGAGATGGATGTTGGGACAGACCCCATAACATCCTAATAAAACAAAACTAGAAACACAAAATAATCGAGTCCTCAGGAAAGCAAGGAGGCTCACCACTGACTCTGGAGTGCTCAACTGGATCAACGACGTGCTGGATGCTGATCCCGGGTACCTGTGTCTGCATCATAACAAGATGCAGGCCAACTGGCATCAGTACATTGAATGTACGAGTATGCAAGCTGGAAAGCTAAGCAATAAAAGCTAGAAGGAAAAAATCTGGAAGAAACTGAATCACTTACCTGGCTCAACTCAACTCAACCTGACTGACTCATTTCAATATAAGACAATTTAAAACAAGTGCAATATAAAGAAAAGCTGTTTAAAACATGCTATAAACTCTGTGTGTATACAAAGATACAATAAGTCTGAGATGTATGTAAAAATACAAATGAACTGATGTATTTAAAAATACAATAATTGCTGTGGGAGTTTCTCTAACCGACAACCATCACATAAGAGCTATAGTGATGATACAACGATCGACCTCACGCTGCCAGAGCATCCTATACCCGGCCAAAGGTATAGGACCTGAACTGCCTAATGGATCCACTAGTCTAATTTGAAAAGGGATTCATCTAAAAAGTATGAACCTCTTCTACCCATGTTGGCTACATGGTTCTATGGGGGCTGTGAGTTCTTTGAACGCTTCCCCAACTCGGTGCTCAATACTACTCCCAAAAAAATGTACTGGCTCTTATGTTTTTAAAACATATTTCTTTCTGCTGATTTGAGATAAATACTCAAAAACTTAGCTCAAAGGCTATCTTGGAAATCTCAGTTTCCCTGCTTGCTTCATTTAGAAAGCTATTCTCTTTTCTGAAAACTAGCCCGAAGGCTCTTTGGAAATCTCAGTTTCCGTTCTTATTTAAATGTGAAAACACTTTAAACTCCTTTGGGGATACATAGTCCCCATATAACTTTTGAGAATTGAACTCAACTCTGTACTCTTGGCTTAACTTGAAACTCGATACTCTTTACTCAAATTGAAACTGGAGTCTTAAAAATGAAGTTAAAACGTTCAATAAAGACTCTTGAACAACCTTGAAAACTTACTTTGACTTACTTCTAAGCTTGACTCTTACTTCACTTGACTTTGATCCGAACTTATCTCGAATTGGATTATGAATTCAAGGTATATGATCATACGTTTTTGGATGAGTTCTTGACGTTTAGACGTACTTTGGAGTGTTGGAAACAACTATGAAACATAGGTACATTACCAAGAAACATGCATGAAAAGTGGGGAATGAATGTGAAAGGTTGGCGCCCTTGGCGCCCTGAGAGGCGCGGAGCGCCAGCCCTGAAACTTTAGAAGGGGCCTGCTGGCGCTCTGCTAAGCGCGCCGCCCCACCCTTTTTCCCCGAAAACTCGACTTTTCTCCTTCTTTTCTCCAACTCTAAACCTCCTCAACCTCAAAGGTGCCAGCCCCAAACACTTAGACTCATAAACCCCTCAACATACAATAGATTTCAACTCAAAAACACAACCGGAAGCATACACCAAACCAACAAGAGCTTCAACACAACACAACTACAACTTCAACAAAGATCACCACAAGATTTCAACAAACACAACTAAATCTTTTCTCGAATTTAAAACGAGTTTGGCGTGTGGGGGACCAATCAACCCAACACTATGAACTCACATACCTAGTAGGGATCACCCCCGACGATATCTACGACGATCTTTGACGAAACCTTGCTTGATCTTCTCTTCTTCCCTCTCAAACCCTAACTCTCACTCTTTTAAAAATGGGACAAAACTGATCTAAAATCAGTCTAACACACTAATATAACCAAAAGAATTGGTTAGGGAAAAGACCAAAATACCCTTAAAATTTTCGGACGGATTTCCCTGCCAACTGCCCAACTTCCAAAGGGCATAAAACTCACTCATACGAACCCGGAATCGAGCAATTTCGACGGCGTTGGAAAGATCATTCCACGAGCTTTGCAAAGATAACTGGAACTACACCTAACTCATCCTGGGATAGGAGTTATAACTGCTCAAAGTTGGCCAAAACTCACCTTTTTTTCCACACTTGACCAAATTTCCAGATTTTTGAATTCTTTCCAAAAATGACAAAATTTCAAATTTCAAATTTCAAGCCTCTTCATAGTTACTTCAAATTGCCGGATGTTACATGACATTTCACATGGATAAAATATTCCTCCTCCCTTTACCCCCTCCACCCCCCCCCAAAAAAAAAACCACCCACTCATTCCCCAAAAAAAATTATATTATTTTATTTTTTTAAAAAAATTCTTCCCTATCCTATTTAACCCTCCACTCCTAATTTATTTTATATTTTTCTCGTTTTGTGTTATATATGTACATATATTTTTAGGAATTTTTTTCTACTTTTGTTCCGTATATAACATAAATAAAAAAATTATTTTAAAAAAGTCTTGCGGCGCAAGTAATAAATATTTTTGATATATATATATATATATAACACCAAACGAGAAATTTTTTTGAAAGCGAAGGGTTATTTGGACTAGTGGACAATTTTATTTTTTAAAAATAATATCTAAATTAGTATTGGAGGGGGATGAAGTAAAAAATAAATTAATACTTTTATAAAAGAAATTTAAACAAAAAAAAAACTAAAATAAAATGGGGCGGGGGTGAGAGGAAGTGATGGAGTGGGGTAAGAAAAATATTTTACTTTTTTATTTTATAAAAAAAATATTATTTTTTTGGGATAATAATTTTAATCTTTAATTTTAACTAATACTAATAATTTATTTATTTTTTGTCAAAGTGAAATATTTTGTCCATGTAGAGTGTGATGTAATAATTTTTAAAATAAAAGAGAGAGTGTATTACACACACCATGATGAGAGTGGTATAAAAGAGAGAGATGTGTTTCTCAAACTAATAAGTGATAGTTTAGGTATGAAACTCACACTCTCAATAGTTTAGGTATGAAACTCAAAAAAGAGGTATAGTTTAGGTGTGTTTTTGAAACTTATCTCAAAGTAAAAATGTAAGTTTCCTCATTTATTTTATTTCCTTAAATACCTTCCTTGGATTTATTACTATCATTTTCTCCTCTCTTTTTTTTTCCCTCTAAATAAATTTGTCTAATATACTCGACTATCAAAAAAGTTTCTTATATAATTATGAGTCTTAAATAAGGGAGAAAATCACGTAAAATATTCTCATATTTTTATTTAGAAATCAAATAAAATCTCTTCACTTCATTTTCAACAGAGGCGAATTCAGGATTTCAAAAAGACGGGTGCACCATTGTCAGGGGCGACTCTGCCCTATAAGAAAAAGGCAACCATTTTAGGCCCACAAATTTGAGGGCCTCATTTAATTTAGCAATAATAGATTATAGGTTTTTCATA
>JAJOOO010012131.1:0-49782 GCA_029582685.1 Solanum piurae | reverse complement strand
TTTAGAAGTTTCTTAGTCATTGTAATAGACACTTAAGTTTCATTTCATTTGTAAAGGGTCGTGTCCCTTAGTACGTTTTAAGTTCTTGTCTAAGATTGGCTAAAGAGACTTAGTAGTTCCGCTTGCGTATTGATGTTTTCAAATGTCGATGTCTCTTGAAGTCTTATGGTTTTATTGAATAAAAGTTTTAAATTCTTAGTGATTTTTATGATCTATGCGATGAATGAATGCTAAGGCTTGTATAAGACCTTCGAGAGGTCGAATACGCATGTAACAGCTAGGGGGTGCTCTCGTGTCGTTATAGTGCGACTCCCTGGCTATCCTGAATCGAATTATATGGTTGAGTTCCCGAGTAATTACATGTAGAGGTGGGCATAACAAACTGAATTGGCTTGGTTGCAAGCGTTCGCCTTCCGGACCCCTTGGAATAAGAACCTTGAAAAGTTACCCGAGTTCTGGGCCCTTTTTGCCCATGTCTTAGCTTGACCGTCTCGCCTCACCCCCTCCACTTTTTTAACATAGTGTGTTATCTCATTAAAGCTCCTCCCTGCAGACGTCATATGAACATATAATACTTGCAACTCAGAATTTAGTACCCTAATAAATAACCGGATCCTCTCCTCCTCAATAGTCACCAATTGAGTAGCATATCTAGACAAAACATGGAACTTGGCCTCATAAACAGCCACAAACATACCACCTTGCTCCAAAGCCATAAATTCATCTTTTTTACGATCCCTCAAAATTCTAGGCACATACTTTTCTAGAAACAGAGCATGTAATTGGGTCCAAGTAAGTGGAGGTAAAGTTGAAGATTTACATTCCATATAAGCTCTCCACCACTGTTTAGCCTCACCTTGAAGTTGAAAGGACACAAACTCAACCCCATGCTGATGGATAAATCCCAACTTATGAAGTCTCTCATAGCAATCTAAGATGAACTCATAAGCATCCTCATTCTCAGAACCAAGAAACGCAAGAGGCTTTAGCTTCAAAAACTTAGTCAACATTTCATGCTCATTACCAATCATAACAGAACCCAACAAAGGACGGAAGAAATCATCATTACCTCCAGTCCCACCCACCTTGGGCGCAGTGCTAGCAACAAGAGGATTAGTAGGAGCTTGAGTTGCTTGAGCAGAAGGAAGCACTCCAGGACCAACCAACCCCTTCAAGAATGACATGATATGTTAAGCTAACACTCAGTCTATGGGGGGAACATCGTTAGTCTCAGCCTGCCCCTCTTCCTCTTGTCCCACATCCTCAACATTCTCAATATCAACATTTTCCTCTTCAATCTCTTCATTATGCACATGAGGGTCCTCATTCACAGGAACATTCTCGATATGAGCTATATTCCTAGCAGACACTACTCTTCCACTGCCTCTACCTCTTTCTCGACCGCGACCTCTAGCTGCAGATTCCACAGTTGGAGAATTGACGGGAGCTACGGGTCTGACGCCGTTGTATCTAGTGTTAACCATCTGCGGACAGAAGAGTGAAGAAGGTTAGATACTAATTTGAATCGATATTTACCAATTGGAATCAAGTTATAGCACGAAAGGAGACAAGAGAAAATAGAGAGATTTCCTAAAGTCCTATAGCCTCTCGAAGAAAAGTAAAGGTGTCCTCGTACCGTTCCGTGAGACTTTACTAGACTCATTTTGGTACATCAAGATCAATGAACCTAGGCTCTGATACCAACTTTATCACGACCCAGACCGTCGTGATTGACACCCACACTAACCCTCCGGTGGGAGAACCACTACTACAACCCAAACCAAGCAACTAAACCAAACTAAAGCATTTAAGTTACGAAAGCAAGTTAAATACTAAGGAAAGAAATAGAGAGTTCCCATAAACTCCAACAAAAGTCAAACAACGAACTAAACAATGCGGAAGAAATAACCTAGAACCTGAAAGTCAATGTACCAAAACATCTAAAGTTCAACAAGTCTAAATAAGAAGGGATACAACCCAAACTAATGCACTAATAGCTAACTAGAAAGTCTAAGTCCGAAATGATGGACATAGACGAAAGAGAGCTCATGGCAGCCCGGAAGAATTGACTCACCCTTGAATTCGAACGATCACTGATCTTCTAAGCGAGGTCTGTCAATAGCCGCCGGAAGATGCCATGTACTCAACAAAAATAAGAGCAAGTGCCGTATCAGTACAAAACCACAGTGTACTGGTAGGATCACACGACTATCCCACTAAGTGTAACATAAGTAAGTCAATACAACATTATAATCATATGCATATATCGAACATATACAATATCATCAACATTTACGAACAACGAAAAACTTCACATTTCTCAAAATACACAATTATGACAAGTCATTGGTGCTCTCATAGAACCCAAACCCAAACAGTTAGCATACCGAAACGTGGTATCCGACCTAATGATTATGTCGAACGTGGCAACAAATCCCATAATTATGTCGGAACGTGGCGACCGATCCAAGTTAGTTATGCCGGAACGTGGCAACCGATCCATTCAACAAACCACAATCACAATCACAATCACAATCACAAGTATATCCTCAAGATCATACAATTAAGTCATGATTTCATGGTAACCAGTATTCATCTATCTCATTACAACAAATGTGATCAATAATGCAACATTCATATATATACATGTATCAAAATAAAGCAAGAACAAACATACATCACACAATCATAGAATCACAACCATCACCTACCTCGAAATAAGCTTGAAACACTAAGAAACTTGATCTTTTCTTTTCTAGTTTCGTTCCGCTTGTTCTTGGTCTACAAATAATCATAATAACACGGGAATCAATAAACAATCACTAATTACCCGGATTACTAACAATTCTAACAACCCTAGATCATACTCATGATCCCAAGTATCCAACTAGGGCTTTTTCCACCATAGAATCTAGATAAAAAACCCTCCCCCATCATTAATTACCCATTCTATTACGTTCTACGAATCAAAAAATGGATTCGGGGAATGAAAAGCTTACCTTTAGCCTCAAGAATGGTGAAAATCTGTTAGGAGTCTCATGGGGTTCGTCTTTTAGCTCTAAAATTTGAAAAGTGCAGAATGAGGTCGTTTAAGGGTTTATTTACGACCTTAAGTCGCGTCGAACCCGCCACAGCGGCCAAAACCCTAGCCAAGGCGGCTTGCACGAACCAATGAGCTATTTAAAGAATTCCAAAATCCTCATTTCACAACACATCTCTAACCCACGACGTTCAGAAAATATCTTTCACACTAAGATCGATTTCGGGAGTTCTACTCGCCCGAATTCAATTCCGTAAAGTTGTACGGATTCCTTAACTAGTTATCTAACTACTCATGTAATCAAAATCATAATTAACTCTCCCGATTGTCACTAGATTTCCCTACACCTTAAAGACTCCGATTTTGTCCAAATCTAGACTAGGTTGGGAAAATCCAAATACTACGAAAAAGTTTTTTGGCCCCAAATTTCCCCCCGTTGGCTTCTCTATAACGACGGAATCCGATCGTTATAGTTTTATATTTAAAAGAATTGAAACCACAATTTATATTTTCAAATCCCACTTTTTGAAGATGTTTTAGATTAAAATCTTAATTTGAAATTGAAATATTATACAAATTTCATAAATAAATACTGATTTGAAATCATGTTCCTAATTTCTATGATCAAACATCAATTAAAGTTTCATCTCAAGTTTATATAGACTTGTCCAACATACCAAACAACCACGAAATATCTATGAATTATATATGTATAATCTCATTTCAAATTATGTGTATGCATAAAGAATCATTCTATCAAATATTAATTTGAAAGATTGTGTATAAAAGGAATTTTCTTTATTATTTATTTTCTATTTAGTGTTCGAAGTCTGTATTGAAACTTTGATTAAATCTGAATTGCTCAGTGTAGGACCCATTCATTAATGATGCTTCAAACAAATTTTTTTTTCTAGACACAAAGATTCAAATCGAAACATTTAGTTAAGAATGAAGCAAATCTATCGGTGTACTATTGCCATGTTAATAGTATAAAAAAAATTCAATGAACCTAATTAATATTGGGTAAGAAGCACCAAAAAAAATAATGAAAAGGAAATTACGGAAGTAAAGTCGAAGATGAACTCTTACTATAAACCGACAATTCGAAAGATGCATATAATGTCACCATTATTATCAGTCAAACTGTGTGAACATAACTTCATGCTAGCCTACTCCATGTTTTTCTTTTTGAGCAAGCATCAAAACATTTTTTAAAATTATTTATGGTGTACTTTTAAAATAGATTTAAAATGGAATAAATGAATACTCTTTTCTTTTCAATGGGAAATATAAAATTATAAATTTGGTCCTTCATTTATTCACAATTTATAATTTATGGGTATTATGGTCCTTTTAAAATGTGTTATATTTAGATATTTAAAGAAAAATTACATTCTTGTTAACAAAATTATGAAGTAAAAACTAAAATTTTAATGTAATTTATTGATGGTTAAATAATGAAATAATTAATTTAAAATGTACTAAATCAGATATCACAAAGACTCAAATAAGAGTTAATCAATAGCTAATAGCTGAGGAAGCAAAGTGCTATTAAATACATTTAATTTATATGTCTTAATTTTTGTATTAATCTAGTTTTAAAAAGAAATCATATTTATATAGAATTTTATCTTTAACATAGCATATTGCTTGTTTAAAGATTTTAATTTTTAATTTAAAATCTAAAATTCAAAAGTCTCACACGCTACATAAAACTTCGTACCCAAGACTCATCAAATAAAATGGAGGACATGTATTCATGCATGTTCTTAGTTACTATTCTATTCATTTTAACTTATCATTATTATACTTTATCCATTTTAATAGATTTTTTTCTCTAATTCTTTAATTTCAATTTTTTATGATGACATATTTAAAAAGTTTAAAAATATCTAATACATTCTACATAGTTTAAAATTAAATAACTCAAAAAATAAAAAAATTAATTTTTTTCTTTTTTTTAGTTTATTATCAAGATGAGATAAATATTATTTAAAAAAAGAAAAGAGAAGTACTTCCTCTATTTCATCTTATTTGAAACATGTAGATCTGATACATCTTTAAATTTTTTTTACTGAAATTTTAAATCTAGTTATATTATTTTATAAAATTATTTGATATTAAAATACACAAGTACCCCCTCTGTCTATATTAATTTATTATTATATTAAAAATAGTTATTCTTTATATTTTTATATTATTTTTGTAATTAATTTTTTTTAAAGTGTTCATATTTGTTTGTAAAATTCTCAAAAGATATTTTAAAGGTAAATTAGTAAATGATTATTTATTTATATTTTTTTAAATATCATGTAAAATAAAAAGTGATCAACTAATATAAAATGAAGGAAATAAATAAAAAGTGATCAACTAATATAAAACGAAGGAAGTAAATGAAATGGAAAGCAAGAAAAAATAAATTGGGAAGTGATTAACATTAAAAATTTGTGCAAATCTATAAGAAGAAAAGTAACTCCAAAATTAGATACTCCAACTACTGTAGCATTGACGGCTGTTCAAGTATAAATTTTTCTCCTCTTATAAATCCCCCGTCTCTGTATTGTCAGCTGGAAAGTGAAATTTTTGTCCGATCATAAGATCTTCTCTTTAACATACATCTTGAGAAATAGCTGATGAATTGAGTACTCAATTAATTAACCCATCAATTCACTAAGATTTTCAAAGTCGGTGATTTTGGATTCATTATTATAAAGTGTTTTCCATCTTCTTTTTCAATGAAAAGGTGAAAAGGGTGTCCATATTTCTTGTTTTTTCTTGAAAAATTGAGGTGTGTTAGTAGTAGTATATGTGGTTATTAAAGGTGGCGAATCAAGGAGATTCCGGCGAGTATGACAGAATTCCGTCGACAGCAGGTGATTCAGAAACTACAACCAATGAAGGAATCCCTCAGCCGTATGAACAATCGCAATCTTTTGAAGAAATGTTACAGCAACAAATACATCAAGAAACAGAGTATTTGATGTCGGAATCGGCTAATCCGATGTATACAGGGTATAGTCAGTCGAGGGATATGTCGGCAATGGTGACGGCGTTGACGCATGTGGTTTCGGGTCGGAGAGAGGGAGAGTGGGGTTACAGGCCGGATATTAGCGGTGTTACGACTTCGTTTGTTGGTGGTGGTGGTGGTTCGGGGAGTATTTATTCGGCTAATTCGCCCTCTTCTTCGAGTTCAGGATCATGGGCTGGACAGAAAAGAAGACGTGATCAAGAAGAAAGTGTTACTGGAGAACAAGCTCAAAGGGGTTATGGAGGTATTAGAGAATTTAAAAATGGAGAACCATCTTCCTCTGTTAAGCCTGGTTCGTATCGATACTTTCCACTTATTAAACTCTCTCCCTTTCTTTTTTGTTGGAAATATTGGGGAACTCAGTAGCTATGACACTGTCTTAAAGATATTTCACCTGATATTAGTGTTGTATCCAACGATTCAACAAGCTAAAATTTTGGGTTCATTTCAAGAATCTTTCTCTTCTTTTTTTTCTCTCAAATTTCAAGTTGTTTTCTAGTTCGGTTTGTTGTTCTCTGTTTTGGACCCATAGAAGAGATTTATGCCCTGTTTTCTTTATTTTGTATTGATTGATTTTGAATCTGTAAAACTTGATTTTGATTCAATATCATCTTTTAATTGTTGCTTCCAGAAGAAGATACAAGCCTGGCAGCACCACAAACGAGCAGCGTATCAACCACTGCAGCGCAGACACCACCGCAAGTAACAGGTGAAGAAACAGGGGAGAGGAAGAGGAGATACAGAGGAGTAAGACAGAGACCATGGGGGAAATGGGCAGCAGAGATAAGAGATCCACACAAAGCAGCAAGAGTTTGGTTAGGCACATTTGATACAGCAGAAGCAGCCGCTAAAGCTTATGATGACGCCGCTCTTAGATTCAGAGGAAGCAGAGCTAAACTCAATTTCCCTGAAAACGTCCGATTATTACCACAACAACAGCCCACAACAAGATTAGCCATTTCAACCTCCTCATCAACACCAGCACCAGCACCAGCACCAGCACCAGCAGCTTCACAATTCCAATTAATGTCTGCAGCATCAACACGATCACCATCACCATTTTTTCAATCATATAATCAACCTCCGTGTCAACCTCAGCAGCAACAGCCTTTTCAGAGCTCAGATATGGCTAGAGATTATTGGGAATACTCACAATTACTTCAAAATCCAATAGATTTCCATGGAGGACAACAATCATCATCTTTGTTAGAACAAATGTTACTAGCTTCATCATTGGGAGTGTTGCATTCACATACATTTCCTTCTTCTTCATCTTCGTCATTAGCAACTTCTGCAGCTTCTTCCACTACTTCCCCTGCATATCCCCTGTTTTACTCTGCTCAACAATCACGCTTCTTTCAGCCACAAACTCATCAAAATCAAGGCAATAGCAGCAGCAGCTCCAATTTTCCTCCACCTTTTTGGACTAGCTCCGGCCACTACCCACCTTCTTCTAGCTAATTTTCATACTTCTTCCCTTTTTTACTTTACATATTTTTTTGAAAAATTTTTAAATAAGACTCGTATTATTTTTTGTTTTCTTTTCTTTTTGTGATTTGGGTTTTTGATTTTCTTGAATTTTTTGCATTTAGAAGAGATAAGATGGATATGACTTCTTCATCCTAGTCAGAAATTTCAGGTTTGAGTTTTGAATATAGAAAATATTTTGTTAGAAAGTATTTATAAATATATTATTTAATTTGGCCTTAACTAATATTATATTTTTCAATTTTAGGTGTACATAAATTACACTTGAATTTGTATATTGTCAAACAAGTATACATATGTGTTTTATGTGGCGTTTATATCTCATAGAATGTGTGTACTTATTTATTTAATTTTATATAAAATTTAAATATATTTATGTACATTGAAAATTGAAGGATATAGATGTCCGGTTAAACTAAATACCATATTTATGTATTATGAAAGGGAAAAAAAAAGGACATAGGCAGTCACTATTAGAGATCTCTTGTCCTTATTTGAAGGATAAATGGTTTTATATATTTCAAGTATACAGTACAAGAAGAATAGTACAAGAGAGAAGCATATGTAGGTTTATTATTTTCATTATATTCATAGTTTGATACCCTACAAATCAGAAATGTTTTTGTCATTTTTTTTTATTATTTACAAAAGAATATTGTAGAAATCATCCAACTTGTGGTGTTGTCTATTCTTCTTTATTTTTTAGCTTTGCAAGTTACCATCACATTCAATTACTTCTGACAATTTTAATAGCGTTGATTATCTTTGTGACTCTTAACTACTTTTATTTTTTGTGAATACTTGTTCCTTTATGTGGACCAATGCTTTTATCTTATAGTGAATCCTCCATCTGTTACGTTATCCTAGTAGATCCAATATGGTCAACTTTTGTTGAATTAACAATTAAATGAAATTTTGGTTTAAATTAATAGAGAATTGTGTTAGTCTTAATCCTAACATAGTTTAGGTTTTATCCACATTTTGGTGGATTATGAGTGTACGGTATGTTGGACAAACATAGATGGTTTTGAAATAAAAATTAATATTGTCATCTTTCTTGTTTGATTACTAATTTGAGATAAATTATTTTATGATTAGTAATTTATATTGGGATTAATTAGTTCTATCAAAGGGTGAAATAATAATATTGAGATAAAACAATGAAATGACAAAAATATTTCTTTTTTTAATTAATAGATGTGCCTCTAAAGTCTCTCAAATTTCTTTTCTGCTAAATAAGATGGAGAGTACTTTTATAAACGATCTTCTTCTTTTAATAAATTATTATACAAGATATATTATTATGTTTTAATACAACAAACTAAACCGTTAATGAAAAATAATATCAGCATATCTAATCTCGAAATATTTTAATCCTAGCAAATCAAATGACTCCTTAGTTAATGTATTTGATTAGATAGAGTTGAGATAACGTAAACATCCCTTAGGTTGTTGCTATCTATTGATGTTTACTAGTACCTCGTAAACAAAGCGTGAAAGAATGAGATTCTTGTGTCACCATTAATTATCATCTCAATCTTCTATTATTTTGTAATTCATTCCTTTTGTATCTTTGTGTTTTTTTTTTTTGGATAACCTAATCACATGATAATTGAAGTTAATTACGCTTGCATATATTGCTAATCAAAACTCCAAATGACATCTTGTCACGTAGTTCTTGGATAGGAACTCGGAGGTGTTCTTCCAACGTTTCTTGTGATTTGTGGATACACTTAAAAAAGGTATTTCGGTGCATTAAAGCTTCCGATGTGCATAGGGTTCGGGGAGGGGTCCAACCACAAGGACCTATTCTACATAGCGTTATCTTGCATTTTTGCAAGAGACTATTTCCAAGGCTTGAACTCGTGATTTTCTGGTCACATGACAACAACTTTTGAATACACTTAGGAATGTCAAAATCTGCTCATAAAATTATAATATGTTCAATTTGTTTTGTTCGAGCAGGTTAATAATCCACTTATTTTTATTAATTGAGCTTATTTTTATCTGCTTAGTTTAGTCCATTTTAAAATTGGACTGATATGTCGTCCAGATTGACCCATGAAATTTTTATGTCTAAATATTCTATTATTTGATATGTTTTTATAGTCCTAACATAAGGAAAAAGTTCTATTAGGTACTCAAACAAACTTTGAATTTAAACTTAGTAAAAATTGACCAGGTGGGAACATGACTTGAATTTTAGCTCATTTCAGTTTGGCCTGCTTTAGCCCAACTAATATTTTAATTAAGTGGGTCAATGATCCACTCATTTATTAACTCAATTCATTTTGACATTCTCAAATTCATTCATTTCACTCATTTGACACTCTAAATATATGCATTATTGTTTTCTTTTCTCTAACTATTCGGGGTGCCATAAACTATTGCTCTTGACTCATTCAAATTCGCGTGATAAAATATCTATTGTAAGAAATTTTAGCATTTCTTACCAATGAAAACGTCATTTCCAAAGACAAGAAAAAGATAAAATATCTATTATAAGAAATTTTAGCACTTCTTACCAATGAAAACGTCATTTCTAAAGACAAGAAGAAGTTGTTCAGGTGATATATAAACATCTTCCACCTTTATTAAAACAAAATTGTGCTAAAAACAATCACGATACGCATTCTAATTTATATTCATCACTTGAATATGATTGATCATTACATATTCTTACCTTAATTGATTACTTACTCCTAATAAATTAACGTGATTTAGACATATTATACAGGTTCAGATAATTATTTTTTTAGTCCTGCAGTCACACACATATTAGAAGATTACTAGCACAGAATTGACACAATTTTTATTTTTTTGATAATGCCCAATGTTATTTAGCTATCCAGAGAAATATCAGTGCTCATGTATTGTACGGTGTGTTTGGTATGACTTAATTCTTTTTATCTATTTATTATTTGCTTATGATCTTTAATTTGTTCTGAGTTTTTTCATCAAGCAGTAAATATTGTCAGCAATAATACTCAAATTAATTTATTAGCAACTACCAAGATTTACTGTTAATTAATATAAGTCACCTATTTTAATTTCATACTTAAGCAACAAAAAATTATTTAAAATATTATTATTAATTTATTAGCAAATACCAAGATTTACTGTTAATTAATATAAGTCACCTATTTTAATTTCATACTTAAGCAACAAAAAAATATTTAAAATATTATTTTTAAATAGCAAAATAATTTGGACAAAAGATATTTTTTTCTCACACAAAACTTATATATAAATCATACTTGCTTTCCATTAATATATTGCAAGTGTATTTCTCTGTGTCAATATTATTATTATGGATCATATTTACTCTCTTTCTTTTTGTGCTTGTTTCAAATTGGAAGTAATTATACTAGTGTTAAGTTATGCACTAAACAATGTATTTATTTTGTACACAATTGGTTACTTAAGTATTAAGTAATACTAGGTAATTCAACAACAGTAATTAATCTCTTTAAAAATAATAGGCTAAATATATGCACAGACACAATTTTTATTCAGACACCTAAATTTAAGGGTGTTTCTAACCTACTAGAAACAAAGTCTTTTTCCAACACGAATCGATGAGAAGTTTATGTTATAAAAAAAAAAATCACCCTATTTTCATCCAATCAATTCTGTAAGAAAATTTATGGTGGGAAATAGGTTCTCACTAAAATGTTGAGAGACTTTCTAATTTTTTTTTGTGGAAAACCAGTATTTTTATTTTTCAATAATTCAATTAAAATATTATGAGAAAAACGAACATTTTTCCGAAAAAGTTCAATAAAAAAAATAAGTAATTTTTTAGTAGTGCTATTAAGCACTTACACTATTCGAAAGTTGTAGTACAAATTAGGTTGACCTTTGGAGACGTGTGATAAAATTAGAATTATATGTACTATATATCTACGTTTAATATTAGACAGACACCTAGCCTTAATAATTACATCTATTTACATCAATATAACTTTATGAGACATCCGTATAATGATTTTGGTACTCTAAACAAAATGATCACATAGATGGTGAATTTAGCTATGTTATTTATTGAAATGTCTATATACATTTTGAATTATGAAGCTAAACAAAAATTCAGCACACGTCATTTTCTTTCCACTTTTGAAGTAAGGTACACACGATTAATTCAAGTCTTGAAGGAATGTATCAATACCTAAAATTTAAAAGTAACAAAATTGATAGTGAAATGCGAAAATTTAGCCAAGATATTTGGAGAGTTGATTACTTGAAGAAATGGTTCCATTGTTGCCATCACAAAATCTCTTTTATATCCTCACAGCACGACTTCAAAAGTTAAAATTTATGAATTCTTATATTAATTTTAAGTTAATATAAAATAATAAATAGGTGGACAGTCAAATATTTATTATTTCCTCTGTTTCAATTTATGTGATGCTTTTCATTTTTCGAGAGTCAAACAGTTTAAGTTTGACCGAGAATTTGCGCATGTAATCTTCATTTTTTTTGAAATGAAATTTATATATTTATAAAGTACGTAAAACGTACTATAAGTCTCAATAATTGATAATTCAAAATGTTTAAAAGATCTATGAAAAACTTACGATCAAAGATAGACTTGTTTGAATCTCGAAATCCGAAAAGTGTCACATAAAATAAGACGAAAGAAATAATATTTAATTAATATTTGATGCATATATAAGATATGGACAAAAAATATTGAATTCAGATTAATTCGTACGCTACACTCTTGATCCGCTCCTATGCTTAGTACACTTCCAAGTGTCGCACATTCGTGTAATTAATTAATTATTTTAAAAAATAATAATTATAGAATAAAAGATATAATAAAGTCATCTTTAATGTACGACATGTTTCTCTAGAATCTAGTAGTAATAATCTTTTTTTAAAAAAAAAAACGTGTTAAGAGCTCAATTAATAACTGTTTTATTCTCTCTATTTAGCCGTTCAAATAAATATTTTTAATTATAACGCAATAGTGGGTAAGCACTCCAAACCTAACGTTAAATAACTCAATACTTTATATTTCTTTTTAATTTTTGCATTTATGATTTTTTAAAATAAAGTTAATTTTCATTCTGATGATTATTCTCCTTTGGTCTCCAATCTTCATCACATAAAAGTGAAAAAGGCAATGCATTCTAATACTCTTGCACTTTTATGTAACTTACTTTTTTCCTCTTTTTTTTTTTGTAATACTTTGAATTGTGACATTTTGTTCATATTACTTGACCTTATTTTTGCTTGACAAGTACAATAATTATAATTTCCTTGAACTTGATTATCTTAACATTAATTGATCTTTGGAGAACCTTATAAATATTTATTATAGATTATTCCTGTATATATACATTTGTATAAAAAAAGTTTTTAAAATGGATTTGATAATTCACGGGAGAAAATTATATAAATATGAACAATTTTTAACAAAAAATATTATCAGGAATTAAGAGAATAAAATAAGTATACATTTTGATTTTTTTTTTCTTTTCTGATATATACATTTTATGTATTCGATTTTTTCTTTTTCGAACTAAAATTCAGACAAGGGACCGATGCAACATTGCAGTACTTCTTAGTTCATCCGTATATAGTACTTTCGATACAAAATATAAGTTTATCGAAAAAAGTTTACTAAAATCATAATCAATAATAAGATAAGTTTGATATATAATTTTAAAAATATGATAAATATATAGCTATACAGATGCCACAATAAAGAGGTGTGAGAGATTAATTGGCTATGATAAATTTTAGGAGAGCATGTATGTCAAAAAAATATTGAAGAGAGATGATTAGGTATGATATGACTCACACATATATTTTATTAAGGACAAAATCCTAGACAGGAGGAGATGTAGGTCAAGAATTAGGATAAAAGATTAGTAGATAGTCGAGCGTTATTTCATTTTCCTTTTCAGTAGTATTATTAGTTTATATCTTACTATCGTATTGTTTGATTTTACTATCATTTGTTGGTTGTTTCCTTTATTTATTATACTTGTTATTATTTTTTTCTTCATTATTTAATTTTATATGTTTCACTTGTATTGAGGGTCTATTAGAAAATAATCTTCGACCTTCATCCTAGCTTTCCAGACTTTACTTATAATAAAATTATATTGCAAAAATTTAAATTTTGAACTCATCTCTATGCTACTTGAGATAGAAGGTTACGTCTGAAACAAGTATTTGCTTGTCACTTTCTCCCCCCCTGCTAGAATGTTTTTTCATTCTTAAAGGGGAAAACTTTTTCCTTTTTTTCTTCTTTTTAGTTCCTTTTTATTTTAATATTTCTATTTGTATATACCTATATTGTTAAATTTGATGATTTAAGCGCCCACGCGTAGAACACGTGACCTATATTGGATGGGTATGTTGTTAAATTTAATGCTAACCTAAGCACCATACTATTCGGTTTGAGTTTTTCGATTTTTGGTTTTGAAGAAGTGTAACTCAATTCGAACCAAAATAAATTTGGTTTGATTTGATTTTTTTCTTTTTGGTTTGGGTTTTTTTGGTTCGGTTAATCGGTTATGTCAATAATTAGAAACATAAAAAAGTTATATTTGTGAATATATATATATATATATATATTGAATTTCTTAAATATACTTTTTTATATAAATCACAAGTAAAACATAAAACACAATACTTAAAAGTATATCAATTATAGATGTCCAAACATAAAAAATAAATTAAACAATAATGAAAATAACTAAAA
Source organism: Solanum piurae (assembly GCA_029582685.1). NCBI lineage: Eukaryota > Viridiplantae > Streptophyta > Magnoliopsida > Solanales > Solanaceae > Solanum > Solanum piurae. The sequence continues at coordinate 35,508 of JAJOOO010012131.1, read as the reverse complement.
AAGGACAAAAGTGGTTAACTCCAACTTAATTCTAAAAATATATATATAATTCGGTTTTTTTTATTTTTCGATTTTCATTTTTCTAAATCCGAAACCAAACCAAAAAACCAAACAAAATAAACTATAAATCCAAAATCAAACCAAAAATCTAAAAAACCAATCCAAATTAGAATTCAGTTTGACTTGATTTAATTTTTCGATTTGTTTAAATAGTGCACACCCTATGATATAGTGCAAGTGCAATGAATGATAATTCAAAAAAGAACCTTATATTTGTCCCACACATATGCATATAATAAATTTTTTTTTTTTTTTTATTCTTTTCATACCCCTATTCTAAAGACACATTGACGTGTATAGGTTGGTGACACTGAACTACTAGGAAAAAAACAAATTGGCAAGAATTTGCCACGTGGTTTTAAACCATATAATATAAAAGGAAAAAGGTTACTTAAATAATGAAATAAAATAATGAGGGTATTTCTCTGTGAGTTGGTTGTTTACCTACCTATTTGGGAAGGATGAGAGTAGGAACTATCAACTTGTTCATGTCTAAAGAAACGTTCTACTCGATATTTATATCAAATAATTTAATTTTAATAGTTAAAAATTAAAGGTAGGAATACATGACATTTAATAATGAATATGTGTATGATAAAAATAGTTATAATTATTTATTGAGATATAAACCTTAAATGTGAATAAATTATCATGATACGTATCCATTTTCATGTGGAACATTAATTTGTTGAGATAATGTTGGAATACTTGAAGAAAATGTAGAAGAGGCTAGTATTTTGGTGAAGGACAATGGGAGATATGATTGAAATGTCTTCATCTTTGATTAAAGATTTTGATATTTAATTAAGAAAATAGAAAATTCCTTGATAAGAAGTAATTTTATTTCATCTAGAAAAGTTCATTGTGCTTAAATCTCGATTAGTTAAACAATTAGATTATGTAGAAAACCTTAAGCAAAAAAAGAAATGACAGCATTTTAAATATTTCTTTGAGTATCCAATAAGTTATTCCATTTCGGACTTTGGAATATCACATACTTTAGGTATAAAAATAAATCTAACAAAAAAAGTCATAAAAGTACTTGCTTAGAGCCCTACTAGATATGAGATATGAAATTGTGATTTGAAATTAGATTAATTTGAAATTGAAGCTTATGTAATTTGGATTTGTAAACTTATATTTTCATAAATAAGCTACAAGAATATCCTAAGACGTTGCATCGATAAATCACATATCTGCATGTTCCTTTTATAAATAAATATTTGTAATTACAAACTTTCAATTACACATAATTTTATAAAGATTCACTTGTCAACAATAGTAAAAACAAACTATTCTTTAATATAATCCTTTTACATATTACGGACAATCTCTTCACGTCAAACATGATTTTTTTTGTTAAATCTAAAATGACAAGTCTTATTTTTACCAAATATACACTTATGAATCAAAGTTTATGTTTTTTAAAAATAATTAAAATCATGATTGAAATCCTAAAATGCATGTCCAAACGTTAATTTAAAATCAAACTTTATATCATATATTTAAATAAAAGTTTTAGTATATTTTCTAATACTTTATGTTAAAGAGCTTGTACATGCATGCATCATATTTTAGTATAATGAAAGAAAAAATTTGGGAAAGGAATGCATATCGACTTGCTACTTTTCACCAAATTATAATGCTTGTAACTTGTCACTGATTTTGCTAATAAGGTGATAAAAACTCATCAATTATCATGGAATTATTCAATGAACTTAAATGAAAAATATCTTTACTCGAAATGACTTGCACCAAGCTTGACAAATAATGTTGTATCATATTAATTGGATTCGATCCGCCCTAGCCGCTAATTACATCCTATACTAATTTTTTTCTAAATTATAATAATTTCAATTTTTTCAAAACTTGCGGATATATTGCTCTTTCACCGTAGACATAGCAAATGATACATAAGTTATGTCTCAAATATATAAGTTATGTATCAGATACATAACTATAAACTAGATTCATACTGATTTAGGTTTTGAAATAATTGGGGTTATGTATCAATAATAACATTTGTACAAATACATTGTATACAAACAAATTTGTAATGTATCTGATAGAGGTGGAGTGATGTATCCGAATGTTAAGAGAGAGAAAGGAAAAAGGAGATTTTTGTAATTCTTTCAAATGATAGAGATTTTAGAGATTATGTTATCTTAAATCGTGTAATTACATAATTTTCGTGTCTAGAAAATCTGGCACACTAGTGTATCAATTATGTGTCCAATTTGGCAGGGTGTAGCCCAATATTCAGAAGTTGGCAACAAATAGTCATAGTTTAGCTTTTGGGCCAAAATGAGTAGCCCATTAACATTGTCTCTCTCTCATTCTGAAAAATATATTTCAATTTATTCTTTTCTTTTCTTAAAATATATATGTATTGTTATAAATATATTTTTGTTTTAGTGAATGTGGATTCCTTTGGAGAAAAATTAGGAATCCTAGGGACCAACACAGTTTTCCTTATAAACAAAAAGGTTTTTCCTTCATTGTAATTAATCTACGTATATCCCTCAATCTCTAATTTTTTGGGAGAAATACAATGACTTCTTTCTACTTTATTCTTCTTATTATTTTAAACAGTTTCATAACAGGTATAAGTTATATTAAATCTAAAATTATGTTGCCATATAGAATAATTTGAGATTAAATTTGATGGTGTTTATTAAGTAAAAATCAATGCAAAATTATATTATTTTATTACGAGGACCAATATCGAAGACCGTTTATAACTTTAGACATGAGAGATATGTGTTTTAATTTTCAAATGTAGGTCTCATAAATTAGAAGCAGAATATATAATAAAGGTTAGGGTTTCATGTCGGCCGGTTCGGCTCGAATTTAAAGTTTATCGACTTGACTTATTAGTTATCATTTTGTAGATATGTTAAATTGTTAGATATCGGCATATCAGTTATCGGTCTATCAATTATTGATCGTTATTGGTTTAACATAAAATTTGTCACAAAAAAATGTTGAACATCACTTAGAAATAAGGTGAAAAACCAAATGAACCATATACATGAGTTGACATATTATTTCTTGTTCTAAAGCAAACACGAAGCCCTATTAGAACAACCAAGAGTTTGAGACAGTTAGAAATAAATGTATGAAACTAAACCCTAAGTCAAGAACTTTATATACCGAATGGTATAAGTATAATTTATTATCCGATTATGGATTGATCCGTTAATTAAAAACCTCAAACCACTAAGAATCAATAATCCGATAATTAAAAAATCAAAATCTTTACCCAAATAGCTAAGTCAATAACTTAATAACTTTTTTTTATTTGAATTATTGATCTCGATTCAATTTTTAAACATCCCTAATAAAAGGTTGACACAACACACCATGTGACAGAGTCCACCTTACAACAAAAGATTTGAATTTTCCACACCATGATTTGTAGGAATGGACATGGATCGGGTTTGTACAAATTCTATAAATAACAAATCAAATTATTTGTGTCGCATTTTTAAATCTATAAATCAAGCTAAATTAATAAAAATTGATTTTTCAACGTCATTATTTTCGATAAAGTCTTCATACAAACACATACATAATAAAAGATTTTGATTTTTTAATTAAACATTATAGATTTGCCCAATCATTACTAATTATAAAGATCAAGAGGAGGTTAAGTTACAAGTTCATCGATAGCCTTGTTAGCAGATCGACAAATATTTCTAATATTATCATTACTTACTGAAACGACAAGACGACAATTCTCTTGAAATTTATTAGCTGTATAAACATCATTTATGGCATTTTTAAATTTTTTTCCTTAACATCTGATATAGACTTGTTAAATGATTTGCCTGATTTAATTTGGGATGACAAAAACAAGAAAAGGTGACCAAAACTGATATGTTTTTTAGACAAGTCATTTTTGTTGACGATTTCAAGAATGTGACTATATATAGGCACTTTTGTTACAAGAGGTTGACTGGTCGAGGCATTGGATTTATAATAAAATCTGTCATTTAATTTAATGTTCAATAAGTATATTAGGCCTGTTTATGAAAAATAAAAAACCAACCAATAATATTATGGGTAAACAACACAAATCCACTCGTTTAGGAACAAATTACCTCTTTTCCCATGAGTTTACAATATTACTAATTCTATCATATTTTGCACCGTGGATACATGTATCTGGCGCATTTAGATACATATATCTCGGATACATATTAATTAAATATATATAATTAGTGTATTTGAAAGAATGTAACTGAAAGACCTAAATTAAGGAGAAAATCATGTGTTTATAAACTTTAGAAAATTTCAAAAAATCAATTTTTTGTGTATCTGATATGTTTATTCTACGTATCTGAATTGTTCTTCCATGTATTTGATAAATAACTTTAATGATTAGATGTATCTAATTTGTTCATTCTATGTATCCGAACTCTTCTTCCTATGAATCTGATATAATTTATTTTATGTATCTCGTACTTCGTACTTTTTTGCTTTTGTTCACGATCGAGTGTTGGATCGAAAGATCACTCAACCGCATCATCATGGTAGTGATGGATATCGATTTGTACTTAACGATTAAATGTATCTGATATGTTCATTATGTGTATCTAAACTATTTTTCTTGATATCTAATCACAAAAATATCTACTTTTAGTGGCTATTAAATGACTTCATTCTCCAGGTTCCTCGGTGCTACTGTCACCTTAGTATTCTCCTATATGGGACTTGCTTAAGTTTTATGTGATGTACACATTAATTAGTTGGTTATATTTTACACAATTTCATTTGGTTCCAATATTGTTTGGAGCCTCAAAATCAACTTTAGAAAATATCAAATCTTGTTGGATAAAGTGGACAATATTTAGTATTCGACACAAATGCTCAATTTCACAATTTCAAAATTGATGTTCTCTCTATCGTTTTTTTCAGTTTTAGATATACCTCTATCATAGGTAAATTGAGAATCCTCCCTCAACTTTTCTCCAATCTTGCTGACTTTTTTGCTCGTACGACCATTGAAATCGGTGACGACGCTAGCCTTTTTGCTCGTGGAGGACGTGGGGGTGGGGGAGGAGAGATCTTGTTGCCTTAGGTGATTGGCAGAATGGGACTGCTGATGAGAGAGAAAGAAACTGATGTTAATGGATTGATATTTAAATGTATAGATAATTAATTAATCCTAATTTTAAGGGCTATGCGTATCTAATTGTATTTTTAAAATATATGATATAAAATATTAAAAGTGGTAATATATGTAATTGTTTAAAAGTAGAGGTAATATTAATATATATGATAGTAATGTATGTCTAGTTAGCTAGTTTTTCCTAATATTAATTAAAAGAGCATAATTTTAGGAAAAGTAAATCAGTCCAGATATACTATTTTTCATTAATAATAGATAAAATAAAATAATCTTAACAAAAAAGTTAAAATGTAAAATTTCAAACGTGAAGGAAAAACAATAAAACGAAGCAATACATAAGAGAAGATCACTGAAATTCCCACTTCTTTTTAATATGATGACTTTTGGAGTGCTTTTTCAACCTATAAATATGGTTGTTTTACCATTGTATGACACTGGAAGACATTTGAATAAGATGATCTATACATTCTACTCTCCAATCTCTTGTCTATATTTCTTGTAGTATATTATTCATATTTTACAACACATTATCAATACGAGACTCTAGCCAATAGAGATTGAGTCTTAGTTTTTCTTCAGCTCATGTTTTGGTTGATCTCGTTGTGAGAATCAAGAAGGGAAAATGATAACTACTGCAATCAAGAATATTCTATGCATAAAATCATGTATATATTTTCTAGAATATTTTTATAAATTAGAAATAAATTTCAATCTAACATTGATCAGGATTCAAAGGCATATACTTCTACTAGTTGAAATTCTCTCCGCTCCACAAAATTTCTTCAACGGAAGAAATATATAAAATTTTGGTAGCATGCGTTTGAGTATTATTTTGATTACACTAATGTTGAGGGTAAGTTGGTGTATTCAAGATCTATCCCACCAAAAGGGTAAGACATCAGGTTAAAGTTTGGATGCACCGTAATGAAAAATGTTTGAAGGTAAGACGGTATATTCAAGTTCGATCACACTAAGAGGACAAGACATCAAGAGTTTTGATGCACAATGATAAAAATATATTGGGTTTGAGTCCCATAGAATTATGGCCTAACATGCCTTATATGAGTAAGACATTGAGTTTGAGTCTCAATGCACCATAATAATAATAATAAAATGATGACTAAGGCAAAAGTAATATATTTTTTATGAAAAGTCGTGAAATTCGTCCCATTGAATTTGCTCTATTCCCTGAAGTGAATGTGGTACCAGTACATGATAAGTTTGAAATATGCTCAATTGCTTCATTCTATCGTATCAGAGCCCATTTGGATTGACTTAAAAAAAGTAGCTTTTTAGTCAAAAATAAAAAGTCAAACTGAAATGACTTTTAAGTCAAAAAATAAAAAGTAGGGGAAGACCTACTTTTAATTTTTGACTTATTTTAAGTCATTATAAACTTATATTAAGTCATTTTTTACCTTTCCAAACACTTCCTAACTTATTTTAAGTCATTTTTTAAAACTTATTTTAAGTTATTTTTTATATTTGCCAAACACTTTCAGAAGTAAAAAACTGACTTAAAAGTAGGTTAACCAACTTTTAAATCAATCCAAACACCCTCTCAGAATGTGGTAATAATAAATCTGAAACAAGACAAGTGATTGAATCTATGAATAAAGGCATGGAGGGACAGAATTAAAATAGTCATCATTGTGGTAATTAGAAAAGGAAGAACTCCTTGGGTTCTCCAAATAGTCCTTCAAAATGTGAAGATAATTTTTATCATCAAAATGGTATGAAAGGTCATTGGACACGGGGTTGTCGTGCGATCTAATTTAATAAGTTTATAAATCCTTCATCGAAAGAAAGGAATATAAAGTGGTGGTAGACTTAGACCTTTCAAAGTGATGTTAAGGTGTGTCATGGATCATGTGATAGTACACAAAATTAACTGTGAGCTCCAAAAGAGCTGTTGTGTTACTATTGGAGGAATAATATTCGGGTTGTAGTAAGTCTCAAAACAAACTTTTTTAGTTTTAGAGAAGTTGAAAAGAAAATTTATTATATTGAGACTATAAATTATGAGAAGATTTAATATCTTTAGATTACTACAACCAAAGTTGGTTATAAATACTTATATAAAAGGTTCCCCGCCATTTCTCTTGTTTGTTGTATTCAAACATGGACATGATGATAGAGTCACATGCAAAAGTATACTAGAAGTTTACTGAAAAAAGGATCAGGTGGCATGCCTGATTGTCCATTTTGATTCAAATGTGATACAAAAGTAATTGAGAATTCACGTGACTATATGTTGAAGAAATAAAATATTCTTCAAGAATTCTCTTGTGTTGCTTGTTCTCATGATAAAATAATCATTGTACCGACTAAGATTGGGATTGTATTCCCTGAAATTTTAGAACGGATAAAAAGGTGAATATGAACCCTTTCATCTACCATGTGGACCGTTTGCTATTATATGATAGTTACATCTATGGGATGGTCACATGTGCTTTGTTGTCAACTTACAAATTGATTTATTGGTTATGAAAATGTTAGAAGATTATTACATAACGAAAGTTATGAGCTCGATTGAAGGGGTGATACATCAAAAGAGACCAGACAAAATATATTTCAGCAAAATTCATTTTCACACATAATCTTTCACAAAATAGTGAGATAAAAATTCAAAAGATCTGTTCAAGTGATAATCTTACAGTGTTATTCACTGAGGCATTGCCAACATCATTTAAGAAGTTAAGATATAAGATTGGAATCCATTGTCTTCGAGATATTGTCACGATCCGAGTCTACACCCTGGACGTGGTCGACACTCAAGAATCATTGCTGGTCCCCAAGCGAACCCTCATCCTGTCTAACTACAAGCAGAAAACTAACTTAAGCATGCAAAATCTTAAAGCCGAATAAAATAGTATATTCACTAGCCAAAAATAGGCAACTCAAGTCTTTAAAACATTTAAACAAAATAAATGAACAAACTTCTGAAACTCTACTGTCTATCTATGAAGTCGCTAATTGACAAAGATGGAAGTCGGGACAAGACCCACGACATCCTGACTAGACTGAAAGTAAATGGAATCCTCCGAAATCAAGGAGACTCACCATAGCTAACTCGAACTTCATGTGGTATCAGCAAAGCTCCTATTGATGAACCTGAATACCTGTATCTGCATCATGAAACGATGTAGGCCAAATGGCTCAGTACATGGAATGTACCAGCATGTAAGGGGAATTCTAAAGCATAACATAAGCTTGAACTTGATAAAAAGGAAACATACTTACCTCTTCTCAACTCACTCAACTAAACTCAACTCAAGAATAAGATACTCAACTCAAAGATCATATATTCAACTCAGTGAAATAAGACTCAACTCAACAATAAGATATTAAACTCAGTGAAATAAGGCTCAACTCAATAATAGGATACTCGACTCTTGGTACTCAAACTCTGGATACTCAACTCAATATAAATCAACAATAAAAGATACAATATATGGAAAGCTTTTAAAACAGTAGAAATGAGCTCAATGTATTTAAGAATATAATATACTCAGTTTGTATGCAAGGATACTATATAAACTCTGTTTGTATATAAAAATACAAAATAAACTCTGTGTATATAAAAATACAAATTATCTCTGTGTATTAAAGAATATAAAATATCTCCGTGTATTAAAGAATATAAAATATCTTTGTGTATAAAATAATACAAAATATCTATTTATATTAAAGAATACAAAATATCTCTGTGTATTAAAGTATACAAAATATCTCTGTGGGAGTTTCTCTAACCGACAACCATCACTTATGAGCTATGTGATGATACATCGTTTTGCCTCACGCTGCCAGGGCCGTCCTATACCTTGCCAGGGGTATAGAACATAAATACTAAGTGGATCCACTAGTCTATGCTAAAAAGCACTAAGGAATCATCTAAAAAGTATGACCATTTTCTACCCACGTTGGCAACATGGTTTATGAGAGCTGTGAGTTGTCTGAACTCTTCCCCATATCGGTGCTCAATACTACTCCCAAAATATAACTAGCTTATATGTTTAAAAACATAACTCTTTATGTGGTTTGATATAATTACTCAAAAACTAGCCAAAAGGCTCTCTAGGAAATCAATGTTTCCTCTCTTGCATAAATATGAAAGCATTTACTCTTTACTCAAAAACTAGCTCAAAGGCTTTGTTGAAATTTGGTGTTTCCTTTCTTGTTGAAAAGTGAAAACATTTACTCTTTACTGAAAACTAGCTCATAGGCTCTTTTGGAAATCGATGTTTCCTTTTTTGTTTAAATGTGAAAATATTTACTCTTTGGGAAAACATAGTCCCCATATACTCTTTTGAAGAAAAGAACTTCATTCTTTACTCAACTTTAAACTCAAGTCTTAAAACAAGTTTAAAGCATTTGCAAAAAACTTTTTAAAATAGAGTTCATGTCGAATCATGGACATAAACGACTCAATTCAAGGTTTTCAATAACCATAGATAGAACTCAATACTTGGAACTTCAAGAACTTCAATGATACTACTCATCTCAAGACTGCTCGATTCATAGGGTTCATGCGGATTTATGGGCATGAACAACTCAACTCAAGGGCTTCATGGGTAACATGTAGTAGTCCCATATGTAGGAATATAATCTCAAAGGGTTAGGAACTCAATACTCAAGACTTAGAACTTGAAGGTACTACTCCTCTCAAAGGCACTCAACTTATGGAGTTCATGCGGAAGTTATAGGCATGAACGACTCGACTCAAGGGTCAAAATACCAATAAGGAACTCGTGTATACGACTCTTCTCATTCTCATACTTACTTCCACAAAACTTAGCTCGAATCAATAGTTGATCTCAAGGGATTCACAATTGAACTCAAAGAATTTCTTGAACTCTACTCTTAACTCTCTCTTGAATGTGAATTATGAATTCAAGAGCTATGGTTCATGATATGAAGAGTCTCATGATGATAAAGTAGACTCATGAATACATTCTCCTCACTCTCATGCTCACTTACTTGAGTCTTGAAACAAGTTATTAGAAATTATAGAAGACTCATCAAAAGACTCAAAATGGACTTTCTTAAAATGTTCGGAAGAACACTCAAAACTTAACTCTACCTTGAATTTGAATTATGAATTCAAGGTTATGAATGATTTATAGGTGTTTAGAAGTATTTTAGAGTGATTAGAATCAAAGGGAGTGAAACTACACTTAAAAAGGACACAAACGGGACAACCGACGGAAAATGAGTTGGGGCAGGCGACCCTGGCGCATTCTTGGCGCGGGGCGCCATTCCTAAACTTCAGAGACCCCATCCTGGCGCACTGCTGGCGCGCCACGCCAACTCTGCTGGCGCATCCGTGGCGCGTCGCGCCACCATTCCCCCCAGACAAATCCAACGAATTTTGTCTCTCATTTTCTGATCTTGAATCGCTTTTAATCTATTTCTTTTCTCAAGTTTTCCTTAGATTCAATTACCCAACCTAAGTACACACTAATCTACTCAAAACACTCACTTTCATCTCAAGAAATCATCAAAATCCCAACAAAAGTTGATTTTGAATGAACTTCAAGAACAACTATCAAGAATTCAATTCCTTCAACTTTTGAGAATGAAATTACATGTATCTTTCCTCAACTGGACAACGTGACTTCAAAAGGGCATATCTCACTCATCTGACCTCTAACCTTAGCAAACTTGGTGGCGTTGGAAAGATAATTCAAAGACCTTTCATTAGCTATCTTGTAGCCCACCTAAATCATCATGTACTAAGAGTTATAGTTATTTCAAGTTTACCCAAAACTTAGAAGAGCTTAGGAATGACTTCAATGAATTCTCTCTAGTTCTTTTTGGAACTCAAGGTGCTACATCTAGTGACCTTAACAGTTAAAGAAATTTTCAATTTCTTGGTAAAATCCTACTCACTACGAAGAACGGTTCGAGTCTTAGTGCGAAAATTTTCTGGGGTGTTGCTTATATATTAAGTAAAGCTTTTATAGGGGGAGTGAACTTAAGATTTAGTAGCCTAGTCCAAGTGTGACTCTAACTTTATAATAGTGAACACATTGGTTGCCCCTGTTCCTTGGACTTGTTCCTATTATCAGTTTCCTTCATCTTGAACAAACTACACGCAATACTCTTTTCTTAACCATAGTTTTGTCCCAATTGGATTTTTCTGATAAGATTTTTAATGAGGCAACACATTATCTATGGACATTCAAGAGGGAATGTTATAAATCCATTGAATTAATTGATTGTCCATTTACTCTTACATTCATGTATGTATATTTCCTAGGTTCTATGAATCATTTTGGATAAAAATGTATCTATTTATTATGACATTTATCATGATAACCTTTGGAGTGATTTCTCAACCTAGAAACATGATTGTTCTTTCACCATTGTATGACATTGAAAGACATTTGAGTAAGATAATCTCTACATTTTTGCTCTTCATATCTCTTGTCTATATTTCTTCTAGTATATTACTCATATTTTATAACAAATTATTTAATTATTTTTACTTCTCTAGTTTGTCGGGAGAGATTTGAGATTCCTAAGTAAACAATGATGCTTTCTTAAAAAGGCTTGGAAGAAGAAAATTGATCATCTTTCATACTAGTTCTTATTCCAGCATGGAAATTTCATTTGACATTGAATAGAAATGCTCATACAGTTAATTATTTTGGAATTCTGATTTATATATTAAGCTAGCTAGTTCAGCTTTCTGGGAGGTTTAAGCCCCTCAAGAATGGTGTCTGCAGCTCCTACAGCCATCTGCGTATTGTTTAATCCTTTTGCTATTTCAGGATCTTGAATTTGTGCGTTGGCTAACGTAGTTGCACAATTTGTGGCATTGTCGAGAGTCACCTTAAGATCATAATCTGATGTATCACTAGCATAGCCTTTATCCTTTTTAATAACCTTAAGATTCCCTTCCAATCCACTAGCCACTAAGAGGAGCAGCAGTTGAATATAGAGGAGCTACTAAGAGGACAGAGCAGAACAGGGGAAATTGAAATTGGATCAATTTGTGCAAAGAAGCCATATTTGTAGCTAGATGCTTTAAGTCTTAACCATTTACTGTTTTGTTTTTATAGACGGCCCAACTATCAAGTGACGTCAAGAATCAACAAATTAAATTGAAATGTATATATTATTTAACCCTGGTTAAGTCTTAAAAAGTCTATATGCATATAAACTTTGTTTTTAATTAGAGACATTGGTTTCTAGTTTTGGACATGAGTCATTTCTATAAGAGAGTATTTTGTTCGGTTTGAGTAACGTGTGAATTGGAAAAATGAGAATTACTAAGTGAAGGGAAAATGAAAAGTCATTTCTCCTTATTGGTAAATTAAAGAAAGGGATTTTTTTGTCTTTATATTAGGAAACACTTTATTTACCTCTTAAAGAATTGTAGAGTGTGTCGCTCGGCTTTGGCTTTGACAAATGATTTGCTTAATGTTCGGAGTAGAGAGCAACCCAAGACTTGACTTTGACTTTGGCAAATGATTTGATTAGAGAGCAAACGTACCCAAGGTCTTGAGCGTAATTCAAACCTCAAAAATTAGTTCAAAGAGAAAAAAATTATCAAACCATATCCATCTCATTTACTACTAATATGAGACTTTTTTTTTTCATTTTTCAATAAAGATATGTTTAGATCCTATGAATAGTGCTTATATAAATACAATGAATCCCAGTCCTAACTCCACCTTATTTCTCACATTCATGTGTGGTGTCTGATTTTATCTTGTAACATTCATGTGTTGTGTATTATTTATCATCCTTCTATTTTAAATGATTACGATGATATAATATTTGATGGTAAATATATCACGCTTGTGTTTTATGGTTGAATGATAATTTATATGTTTTTGTTAGGATTTTAAGGTGCGAATGAGAATTGAGAAAATGAATCTTTTAGATTGCAAAAAAAAAAAAAAAAAACACCTTTTGAATTGCATTTTTCCATCTTGCTCTTTTATTGTCTATAATTTATAGGCCTTGCCTTGGAATTGAGACACCGGAACACTAAAATCGAATTATTTCTCTCCTCTCAACTGTTCTTTGCATTTGTTTTCAAAACAAAATATCATAGAGTCGTGTGATTTGCTCCGCTATTTAAGTTTACGAACATCCTCTATAATTTTTTTGATGCTTTTTCAACTCTTTAATCAATTGGTTGTAGGAGTGATTCAACAAGTGTAACTTGATTTAGCCAAAGTTGTTTTCCCAGTGCTTATCAAGGCGAGTTGATTGCCTTATTGGTCACTCAATTTGTGGTAATTGACCATCAAGAATGATTTTATTTTGTCTTTCAAAATTATCTTACTTCTCTAACTCAGAGCCTGTTTGACATTGCTGTTGGAAGGTCAAATGTATTTTTTTTTTGAAAAATCAGGTGTGTGGCAAACCATCAAAAGTGCTATAAAAGCAGAAACAATTTTTCTACTGTTCGGAAGAAGCGCAAAAATATTTTTTTGAAGACTGAAATATCTCACATATTTACATATTTACTAATATATTTCTTATTAATTAATTAACATATTTCATAAGGTTGGTTAAGTTTCATTCAAGAATTTTATTTTTTATTTTTATATGATAATTTTTTTATTTTTTATGTTTATATATTATTATTTATATTTTATTTATTATTTTACGTATTATTAGAAATAAGTAATAATAATAATTTTTAATTTAATTTTCTTGATATTTTTAATTATATTTTAACTCATCATGTTAACATTATATTAATATTTTTTTTATTTATTTATCTATGTATAATATTGATTAATAATTTGAATATGTACATTTTAATTTAATTAAAATAAAAATTTAATTAAAGATATGTATTAGATATTTAAAATAGTTTCTCTCTATAAAATAATCTTAAAAGCACATTAATACTTGTCCTTTTTCGTAATTTGACTCTTAAAAGTACTTTTTAAAAAAAGATAGTCAAACACAAATTGCTTATAAAAAATACTTTTCAAATGAATTTGTCAAACACACATTATTTTTTTAAAAAAAAAACACTTTTAAGAAAAGCTATTTTTAAAAAGTACTTGTAGAAATAAGCAGTTTTTAGCAGGCTCTCAATTCAATGATAAGCTAATTTTTTTTTATTTTTCAAAGAGTAGTGGCAAGTCTGATTTAAGAAAATAATCAAAAAATACTAGTAATTTAGAACATAGAATCATATTAAGAACACATCATCCCACTGATATATATTTTTTATTCCAAAATTAAAAGAAGCTCAAGCGTTCAAATCATTCCATTTTAAGAGGATGAATCTTAAAATTATAGTAGTATTTATTAATTGTCGGTTAGAAGAAGTTATTTTTAGGTGCTTGTCAGGACTTATTGAACTCTTCAAGAAATTGATTATAGGAAGATTTTAGCAAATAACTTAATCTAGCCAAAAAATTTCTTCCGTTAATGACCACTCAGACTTTATCTTATAATTTACTTTAGAGGTAATCTTAATTAGCGGAATTTTGTATTTTTCAATAAGAACTATTGAGATGACGAAGTTTAATTTTTTTAAAATGGTCCAAATACTATTTTAGAACATGGATCAAATATAAACACAATCCACCCTAAATTTGATGCACCGACCCATTCATCTTTTTATTTCACTTTATTCATCAATTTAGCAGGATTTTGTATTTTTTGTAAAAATAATTAATGAAAAATGTCATTTTTAAAAAAAAAGAAGGTAAAACATCAATTTAAAATCTGAATCAAATTAAAACATAAGTCACCCTATTATCGATACACCGATCCATTTTAAGAGGATAAGCCTTGAAATTAAATTAGAGTGTTTATTGCTTGTCTGCAGGTAATAATGTGGCAAATTTGATTTCAAATTCTCTTTATTTTACAATTGAAAGCAAATACTATTCAAACCCCTGCTAGAAGCATGAAGTGGTAAGATGCCAAGCTGACATCTCTCATGATTTTTATATCAATATTTTAATTTATCAGATTTATTATTCCATAATTTTCATATCAGAATATTAATTTAATTATTTTTTATGAATATATATTGATTTGTTTTTGTTTTATTACCAAAATGGGTGACGGAGAAAGGAATTTCTTATTTGATACAACTAATCATTCTTGTTTTGGATCGTTTTAAAGGCTATTCTAATTTGATGCACCACAACACGTCTCGTGAATGCTTACCTATGCTACGAAACACGTGGCCCCGCTTCCATGGAAGAGTTTAAAGGTGACTTATTAAATTCATAGAGATAAGATTAAGCATTGGTGCTTATCTTACAATTGAAAGCAAGGCAAAACAAAATTGAATTGAATTTGTAATCGTCCAAATATTATCTTCCACAGAGAGAAAAGGGACTTGCTATTTAGGACTATCAATTCCAAAATGGCAAAAAGAAAAAAAGAATCATAATTCATGAAAACTATCAATTTTTTTCTCCAATTCATATCATTTCATCTCTAATGAGCAAATCATAGTTAACAGTACTTATTAGCCTTTTGAAAAAATGTTTACTTTTCAAAGTGACTTAAAAGAGTTTTACACAAATTTAAACTCTTTATTTTTATACTATACTTAATATATAGTGGTAGGCTGCCCTATAAATATTTCTCTAGTGTTCTTGAATTATCAGATATGGAGATCTCTTGGGTTTTCATAGTACTGTTTGGGTCATGGCTACTGGCATTAGCTTTTGTCTTAAAAATATTCAACCATCCCAAAAGGAAACTACCACCAGGTCCAAAGCCATGGCCAATTATTGGCAATTTGAACCTCCTTGGTTCACTCCCACATGTTTCTTTTCACAATCTTTCTCAAAAATATGGAGATTTAATGCTACTAAAGTTCGGTTCGAAGCCTATTTTGGTAGCATCATCTCCAGAAATGGCTAAAGAGATATTGAAAACACATGATGCTATCTTTGCATCTCGTCCTGAATTAGCTGCTGGTAAGTACACTAGTTACAACTACTCAGACATGACATGGGCACCTTACGGTGCATATTGGCGTCAAGCTAGAAAAATCTACCTAACCGAGATATTTAGTCCCAAGAGGCTTGATTCATTTGAATATATCCGT
Source organism: Solanum piurae (assembly GCA_029582685.1). Classification (NCBI taxonomy): domain Eukaryota; kingdom Viridiplantae; phylum Streptophyta; class Magnoliopsida; order Solanales; family Solanaceae; genus Solanum; species Solanum piurae. The sequence goes on along the minus strand of JAJOOO010012131.1, from coordinate 19,261 downwards.
GTTGAGGAAAGGCAAACTTTAATTTCTCGTCTTTTTCCTCTCTCAGGAAAACCAATTTTGCTTAAAGACCATTTACCTCGATTTACACTTCGCACTATAAGTAGGTTGGTTATGAGTGACAAATATTATAGTGATGCTTCATCAATAATAACACTTGAAACATTACAACAGATGCTCGATGAGTGGTTTATTCTTGGTGGGGTGATTAATATTGGGGATTGGATACCTTGGCTTGGTTGGTTCGACTTGCAAGGGTACGTAAAGCAAATGAAGACTTTAGGGAAAAATTTCAAAGATTTTTTCAAATATGTAATTGAAGATCACAAGGCAATAAAGAGACAAATAGAAGAGGATTATGTTCCTAAGGACATGGTTGATACTTTGTTGCACCTTGCTGATGACCCTAATCTTGAAGTTAAGCTTACATCTGATAGGCTAATGGGATTAATACATGTAAGTTTAATTATTTTCTTTACAACGTCTAGAATAACATTACATGACCATAAGTTGATGATACTTGATTGTTTTTGTTATGAATGTTAGGATTTGATATCTGGTGCAACAGATACTTCAGCAGCAACAATAGAATGGGCATTTCAAGAACTTTTGAGGACACCAAACATCATCGACAAGGCACACCAAGAACTTGACAGAGCCATTGGAAGAGAACGATGGATAGAAGAAGAGGATTTCTCTAAGCTACCTTTTATAGATGCCATAATTAAAGAGACATTTAGACTTCACCCTTTATGTGCATTGCTTCCTCCTCATTACTCCATTGAGGATTGTAATGTTGCTGGTTATGACATACCAAAAGGGACAATTGTTTATGTAAACGCGTGGTCTTTAGGAAGAAATCCAAAGTATTGGGACAGGGCAGAAGAGTTCATTCCAGAAAGATTCATAGAAAATAACATAGACATAAAAGGACAAAATTTCGCTTTGTTTCCATTTGGTTCAGGAAGGAGGAGGTGCCCGGGGTATAGCCTTGGTATGAAGGTTGTTCGAACAACAATGGCTAACTTGTTGCATGGATTCAATTGGAAATTAGCAGGAGATATGAGGCCAGAAGATATAAGCATGGAGGAGATTTATGGATTAACTACACACCCAAATAAGCCTATATCTTTGATTATGGAACCTAGACTTCCCCTCCATCTTTATTAGAACTAGCTATAGTACTCTGTTTTGGTCTTATCAATATAAGTTTTATGCTAGCATTAAGTTAAAATAAAATTCCACTTTTTGACGAAGCAACACTTCTTGTTCCATCCTATAAAAATCTACTGTATAATAAATCCTTTTTGCAAGCAAGTAGGGGTGTGCAAAAATCAAACCGACCAATAAACCGAACCGAAAAAAGTGTTATTGGGTTATTTTTATTGGGTTATTGGGGTTTTAATGGGTTTATAAAAAAAAGTTACTGGGTTATTGGTTCGGTTTTGGTTTTTAATATTGGGTTATTGGGTAAACCGATAACCCAATAAGACTGTAATAATTTACTATTTTACCCTTCCTAAATATTAAATATTGATAATTTAATATATAACTAGATACTATAACAATATCAAATTATTAGTACTCTACCCACTTCACACTAGGTCGCTTTACTAGTCTTGTGAACTTTTTTATTTTAGTTTGTAATTGTAGGTTGTAGCTTTTGCAAGTTTGTAAAGGTCTGTAGTTTGATTAACATCAGAAATTTCATACTATTTTTTCGGTGACATGTAATTATGGCCTTCGTTACGATATTTTCTCTTATTGATGCAACTTATCATTATCTTTCTTGTTTCACTATATCAAAGTATTTAGAGAAGTGAGAAGTTATAAAATATTTTGAAAACATTTTCTTATTGGGTAAACCGAAAACCGAACCGATAACGACCAAAAACCGATAAACCGAAAACCGAAAACCGATAAAAAATATCTTATCGGTTTGTTATTGGGTTGGCATATTTAAAAACCGAAAACCGATTAACCGAACCGATACTACATATAACCGAACCGAACCGACCGATTGACACCCCTACAAGCAAGGAAAGAAAATAATACTCCATCGGTTTAAAAAAGAATGATCTAGTATCCTTTTTAATTTGTTTAAAAAAGAATGCCCCCTTTCTTTTTTTGGAAACACTTTAACTTCAACTTTCCACGTGACATGTTTAGGGCCACAAAATTAAACTATATTTTGATATATTTGACATAACTTTAATACAAAGTGAAAAACCCTTCGTTCCATTCGTTTTTAAAAGGATGAGTCATGAAATTAGAATATTTAAATCTAGTCGGATGCTGACTAATAATTATTAAATAGTTCTTTAAGCAATTGATTGTTAGGAGAAATTTCGGAATTAACTTGATTTAACCAAAGTTGTTCTTTTAGTGCTTGTCAAGGCGAGTTGATTTCCTTAATATTCACTCAATATTGTGGCAATAGATCATCATGGATGACTCTATTTTTATTTTTCAAAATTTATCTTATTTTACCTAGTTAATTCACTTTATTAGTCAAACTACTAGATTGATTTTGTATTTTTTTTGAAGTGAATTAATAACGTGACAAGTTTCATTTTTAAAAATAATCAAGCACTATATCTTAGAACTTGGATCAATTAAAACTCAAGTCACCTTAAAATTGACTCACAGGCCCATTCCTTTTTTAATTTCGAAAAAAATAAGAAGCTCAAGCGTTCATGTCAGTCCATTCTAAGATGACGAGCTTTGAAATGTGAAAATTGTATAATTGACATCTATAAGATTAATAATTATAACTTAAACATTACTAGAATAGGTCGCGCGCGATCATAAAATATCATTAGATACATAATTTATTTTTAATACCTAAAAATCATGATTCTATGTCTGTATTTAAGCATATTTAAAGTTTTAAATACTTATAATAAGAACTATATTAAAAAAAAGAGCAAAAGACCCTACGAAGAAATCATTAAGTGACAATTTTCTTTCATCACATATAACAAAATTTATCTTATTCTCTTCAATATAGTGAAGGAATATGTCACACCCCGAGCCTACACCCTGGGCGGGACCGGCACTTGAAGACCATTGCTGGCCCCAAGCGAATCCTTGGCCTGACTTTCTTAACTCAGCGGAAACTTAACTCAACAGAATAACTCAATGCAATGAAAGGTTATAAAACAACCTAGCTGATGCATAACATGCCAAAAGGCAACTTGTGTCTCAAAATAGAATATTTATATATATACATAGATGAGAGACTCAATACTAACTGACTGACTATCTATGAAGCCTCTAAAAATACTGAGATGGATGTTGGGATAGACCCCACAACATCCTAATAAAACAAAACTAGGAGCACAAAATAACTGAGTCCTCCGGAAGGCAAGGAGGCTCACCACTGACTCTGGAGTGCTCAGCTGGATCAACGGCGAGCTGAATGCTGATCCTAGGTACCTGCGTCTGCATCATAATAAGATGCAGGCCAACTGGCACCAGTACATGGAATGTACGGGTATGCGAGCTGGAAAGCTAAACCACAACTTAAGTTTGAAAGGAGTACAAGAGAACACTTACCTTGGCTCTTTTCGACTCATGAATAACCGAACTCAATATAAAGCAATAAGACATATGCAATATATGAATAACTTGTAAAATAGTGTAAACAACTTAGTTCGTTAATGATAAAACAATAAAAAACTCAACTTTACTTATATAAAAGTAATACAACTTTAGTGGGAGATTCTTTAACCGACAACCACCACTATGAGCCTTAGTGATGATACAACGTTTTACCTCACGTTGCCTAAGGACCATCATATACCTTGCCGTGATATAGGACCTTACTTTAACATAGTGGATCCACTAGCTTAATCTTACGTGATCATCTAAAAAGAATGACCCGTTAAGTCCCATGTTTGGCTGCATGGTTCTTATGGAGAGTTGAGTTAATATGAACTCGCGTCCCCAATTTGGTGCTCAATACTACTCCCAAAACACTTTAGCTCATAAGTGTTTTAAACACATCTTTCTTTAGTTTGAGATAATTGCTCAAAGCTTAGCCTAAAGGCTCTCTTGGAAAACATAGTTCCTTTCTTACTCAAATGTAAAATCATTTATAAACTTCTTTGGGAATACTTAGTTCCCTAACAACTTTTGAGAAATGAACTCAACTTTATACTCTTGGCTTAACTTGAAACTTGAGCCTTAAAACGAAGTTAAAACGTTCAATAAAGACTCTTGGAAAACTTTAAAAACTTGCTTCGACTTGCTTCTCAACTTCTCCTGACTTGACTTTGATCTTAACTTTTCTTGAATGGGATTATGGATTCAAGGTTCATGATTTGTGTTTGGAAAGACCTCATGATGTTTAGGAATGATTTAGGACAAGCTAAACTTAAGAAAAGTTACGAAATTAAATTCTGAAACAATGGAGTCCGCGTCCTATCCGCGACGCGGAGCAGATTTTTGTTCACAGAGGGAACAAGTCCGCGACACGGACTTGTTTCACGTGTAAGCAGCCCGACTTTTCTCCTTCATTTTTCCAACTCTTAACCCTCTTAACTTCAAGGGTTCTTTCCCCAAACACTTGGGATCATTAAAAACCTTAATATACAATAGATTCAACTCGAAATTTCACCCGGAAACATGCACCAAATCAACAAGAAACTTCAACAACACAACCACAACTTCAACAAACACAACCACAAACTTCAACAAACACAACCAATCTTTCTCGGAAATTAAAACGAGTTTGGCGTGTGGGGGAAAGAATCAACCCAACACTATGCTCTCACATACCTTAATAGGGATCACCCCCGACGAAAACCACGACGAAATCCTTGCATGTTCTTCTCTTTCTCCTCTTCTTCTCCTCTTCACTCACAAACCCTCACTCTCACTCTTTTAAAAGGGGAAAAACTGATCTAAAAATCAGTCTGAACCCATAATATAACCAAAAGAATTGGTTAGGGAAAAGACCAAAATACCCTTACAAATTCGGGTGAACTTTCCTTACCAACAACCCAACTTCGAAAGGACATAACTCACTCATACGAACTCGGAATCTAGCAAACTCAGCGGTGTTGGAAATACCATTCCCCGAGCTTTGCAAAAATAACTGGAAATACACCTAACTCATCCTGAGCTAGGAGTTATGACTGCTCAAAGTTGGCCAAAAACTCACTTTTTTCCCCACACTTAAACCAAATTTCCAGATTTTTGAATTTCTTCCAAAAATGGCTATTTCTAATTTCAAGCTTCTTCATAGTTATTTCAACTTGCAAGATGTTACAGAATATTGTCTAGCATTTAAAAAAAAATTGGGGCTCACATTCAATTGATTTTAAAAAATATAACTAAATTTACAGTTAAAAGTTTAAACCTTTGAATTCTCACCAAAATGCATTATGCATGTTTATTTGTAGAGTTGTAACTACTAATGGAAAAAAACATATTGAAACAACAAACGTTACTTCCATAGCTCCACGCTACTTCTCAATAAACATTCACTACCTAGTAATACATGTAATATCAACAACCACATGAAACATTGATAATCGTCATAAGTAAGTTAACATTTAATTTGACGTGTGTGATAAAAAAAAATATAAATTTTGATCCTAAGGAAAAAAATAGACAACTAACAAAACATTACCTTCATAGCTCCATTGTATTACTTTTCAATAAAAATCTGGTTTTTACATAGCAAAACAACATAAAGCATTCATAATTATCATAAGTAATCTAATAACTATATAAGTAACTGCTCAAATCCAGAATAAGATTATAGTCCTAATAATACAAAGAAAAGATAAGTAAAAATTAGAAGGAGATGAAGAAAACATATAAGGACAAAAGTCTATGTATCTGAGTAAGAAATATAAGTAGAAATTAGAAGGAGATGAAGAAAACATACTAGCAAAAAATTCTATATTTCTGAGCAAGAAATAACGTAAAGGGGTAAAAAATGGTTTCTAGACTTTATTAGTTTTAATTCAGGGTAGGTGTGAATGCTTAATTATTGTATTGGTGAAATTACAAATTACAATTGCAAACTAAAATGAAGAAAATAAAATCTTTTTAGGCTGAGTAGTGAATATCTTGCTTCCTTTAAGGTGATTCAAGCCTATTGCAATAAAAACAAGTTCACAGGTCCAACATAATCTTCTTGGCTTGTCTCCTCCAAGATACATCAACTTATTCACAATGTATAAGTCAACAAATTTTGGACAAGAGTTGATTCCAAAACTCTACAAAAGAACATATTTCTTTCAAATTTTGGACAAGAGTTGAGTCCAAAACTTTACAAAAAGAACACATTTCTTTAACTACTAATAAGAACTCTCTTTTTGACCAATTTTTATGCACTTTATATTTTCTTGTATATGAAATAAAGTAAGACTATCACTATTTATAGGTGAGAAAGTCTACCTTACAATATATAAAAATAATATGAAAAAGTTAATAAGGTAAATGAATAGTCTAAATGTTACTCCCTCTGTCCTTATTTACTTGTCCACTTTAGAAATGACACACATATTAAGACAACAATGATTAGCATAGTGAAGTTACAATTTTACCCTTATTAATTATGATTCCAAAATCAATTTTCTCATTAAAGCCATTATCCAAATTTCAAAGATGAGATAGTTAATCAATGTTGTGGGAAGTTCATCAGTTTATTTATTTATGACAACTTTTCACATTTTAGTGGGTTCACTGCATAAGACCCACAAATGACAGAGAAGGTTAGCACTTCAGTTTAAGTAAAAAAGATTACATCCACTTCTTTGAATTCAAGCTTGTAACATTTAAATATTTCCCACCAAAATATTTTGTTATAAAAAATGCTTCAATGAAATGAGAAATCAAACAACCGGACCAAATAAATCAAGTTTAATGAATGAAATAGATTTAAATATTTCTGTTGAGGTGGATGATTCTTCAAGTTTATTTCTATCCATTTTTTAGAGTAAGAAAATTGTTCAAAATTTTTACTCATAAACTAACGAAATGCTCTTTTGGGTAACTTAAAGGATTATGTCACTCCCTATGTATAATAAATATTGTATTGTTTCAAAAATGATGAATTAAAACTTAAATTTTTTTAAGAAGTTTAAATGAGGGTATAATAGGAAATTATTTTTTGTCCTTTCTTAATTTGTCAAAATGGAAAAGTAAATAGGAACAACTTAAAAAGAAATACAGGCAAGTAAATAGGGACAGAGGGAATACATAAGATGGATAAAGAAAGGCATATAATGCCATTAAGGTGCAAAACCAATTGCTGCACAATTATGACTCTCTAAATGAGAGTTAACGTGCCAAAGCAATTGTTGCACAATTATGAGAGAAATGTAACCTAAGACACTAGAAGACACTCTAAATGAGAGTTAATAAGGCATGCAATGACACCAACGGATAAAAGTAGTGCAACTGCCACAATTTTTCAGTGAATGTGCAAACAATTTAATGTAAACAAAATATTTGTAGAATTTAGTGTCATTTAATTTATTGAAATTTTATAAATTTATAAATGAAAAATAATTATAAAAATGACCAAATAAAGGAGAAATATTATAGTGGTAGGTGAAAAGTTGAGTAATTGAATGTGAAAATTTTTCAAGATATTAAAAATAAAATCAATAAATAATGAAGGAAAAAATGGTCAAAAAAAAGGAGAAAATAGATAAACATGAATGGAGGTCATAGAGAGGTGCCACGTCACCTTCTCTATATTTCTCCTTTATATATATAGATTCTTTAACATTTAAGTTATAACAATAAACAATTACAGGTTATAATAACATTTTCACTTATTTTAAAAAAGTATTTTAAAAAACAGTAAAAATCAATTAGTTTGAAAAAAAAATAGAACTTTGAGTAACAAACAATTTGAAAATATTAATGATAATTAAAGGAGACATAAAAATAGGAGAGTCATAATAAAATAGAATATTTGTTTTCCTTTTTTTATCTCAAAACAATTATTTCAAACAAATTTATTTTCAAAATAATTTCAACAGTTTCTCTCTCTTCTCAATATTCTTTCTCGTCTCATTCGTTCAAACAATATTCTTAGTCATCACTCTCATCTACTTTGAATTTGTTTTTGTTCGATAATCGTCATTTTCTTGTAATGAGCAGTTTCTTATCAGTATGAATAAATCATGGTGATAGATGGGATCCTTCAGGTTAGTGTTTTTTTCAAAAAAAATTGTGTAATTGATTGCAGAAAACTGGGGTTTTTTTTAAATGTATACCGTTGTTAGTTTTGGGTATGAAACTTTTTTCATTTTTTGGTATGTTTCTTGTTTAAAAAATTACATAAAATTTAATTGAAATTGGTATACTAGATATGTTAGACATGTATGAAATTTGATATTATTTTTGGTACGATTTGTGGTTTTGGATACTGTTTATTTATAACAAATGAAAACTACTAGTTAGAAATGGTATAATTGTTGTATTAATTCTTTTGGTATGAATTTTGTATGAATCAGTGATGAAATATGTATAGAAAATGTGCAAAAAATTGATATGAAATTTGTGACTGTAACACCCCGGATTTGAAAAAGGGCAACTTAGCAAATTTCCAAAAGTTCCAGGTGCCATCGATGGAAGCCAACCATGACCCGTGGATTAGACCACGAACCGTAGGTGGGTCCGTGGAGTGGCCACCCAGAAATGGCCAAGGGCAGGACCTACGTCCAGACCCACAGACCGTCGATGGGTCCACGGCTCGTGGCTAGGGGTTCGTAGGTCAGACCCAAAGTCTCTGAATCAAACGACGATTGTGCAGGACGAACCATTGGTCAGTCCACGGCCCATCAATCGTGAGGCGTAGGTCGGCAGTTATTTTCAGAGGTAGTTAGGTCTTTTCCTAATTATTTTATTCATATACTACGTCATTTTACCCATGTCTAAAACCCCTATATAGTATTTTCAACCCCCAAATTTCCCCAATAGAAATCATTCTTCCAAATTACAAAAGAAGATCAAATCTCCTCCCCAAAATATTTCTCTCTCTAGAAACTTAAAGAAGAAGAAGGGTTCAATTTAGGGTTTCAAGGAAAGCTTCCATTCTCACCATTGAAGATATGCATCTGGCTTTGAGGTATGGTAGTTTTATTCCATGGATTTCTTTCATCCATTGAGTTCCCAAATTCTCCTATTTTCAAAGGTAGAAATCCCCAATTGAGTTGAAGTTTTCTTCGATTGTCATGGGTTCTCTTGATTATTAATTTAAATGATCTCTTATGATCTCTTATGCATGAATTGTTGAAATACCATTATTTTATGATGATTCCCCATGAACCCATGTAATCTCCATATTTTCCAATTATGATGATGTGATGAGGGTTTTGAATCATGAAATAGGAGATTATGAAATTAAGCATGTTCTTATGAAATTATGAAAATGTTTAAAGGATACTTGGAGAGTCAAGTATCAATGATATATGATGATTATTGTTTTGTTGTTGAAAGGATTTCTCATAAACACATTAAAGCATGATTGTGAAAGGTTTTCTCTCATAGTAAGGATTATAAGGTTGAAAGGTCTTTTCACCTAATTTAATCAAAAATAAAGAACTATCCTAATGAAACCTAGCTTAGATTGGTTTATGAATGATACCTTTCCATGGTTGAATTATGACTTAGCTTGGATTGGTAAGATGATGTCCTTTCCATGGATAATAAGAACAAGTAAGAAATGACTATTTTGTGGGATTTATGCTTAGCACCAAGAGGATATTGAGATGGAAGCTCTCCCATTAGTAGAGGTCGAGTTTCTAGTAGCAATCTTCTTATCCCTTACCTATGTGCCCCCATAGGATGATTGTCTAGATAGACATTAGCTAGTGGATCCACTTAAGCTAGAAATTCATGGTTCTTGGCAAGTAGGACAACCATTTTCAATGTGGGAGACATTAGGGGATCATGATGTAGCTCACATGGTCTCTATGTTGGTTAAGGCTAATTCTCACATTAATAATGAGCTAAGGTTACTTCAAGAAGTATCTCATACGTGTTCAAAGGTTTTAAAGATGTTAGCTTGCATTGATCATGTTTTATGAAGTATATATGTTTTCTAACCTTCTTATATTATGTTTTAGCTTGGTCAATTGCATGTCATGAAATATCCCGTTTTAGCATGATTTAAATGTTTTATGCATGTCTATCATACTTGGTACATTGTTTTGTACTAACGCATACTCTTGCCTACATTGTTCCCCAAATATAGGGTCTGATATTCAAGGTTCTCAGCTTATGGCTAGCCCTTGACTTGGTTGATTTCCCGAGCTTTGGTGAGTCCTCATGTTTCGAGGACAAACTAACATTCATTTCAGTTTATGTCTCACTTTTAGTTTTTGGACATGATGTATGTGTTAGGCTCAATTTCATTCTATTGTATTAGATGGCCACTGAGATAAAGTGTCTAGACTTCCGCTTTACTTTGATAAAAATGTGTTGGACTTGAAATGTTATTTTTACCTCTTATATTCTATTTCTTATGTTATGAATTCTAAGTGGCTTATATGGGGTCTCTCGAGGGTCCTATACGCCATGTTACATCTAGGGTGTGCCCCAAGGTCGTGACAATGAATCTAGTGTGATTGAACATTTGAACTTTTTTTTGGCATTATATTTGTATGATTTTGAGCATAATAATGGAATAAATTTGGTATACTGATTATTTAATAAATGACAATTACTAGTTGAAATGGTATAATTTTGGTATTCTTTTGTTATGAATGTTGTATGAATCAGTGATGACTTTTTGCTTGAAATAGGTATATAAAATGTGGATAAACCAAGTTATGTGTTGGAGCATAAATTGTTGCCGCCTAGTTCAGATAAAACTGTAGGGAGCCAAACTTGAACGCTGGAAGTGGTTGATGTGAAATTCAAGAGGTCTAAAGTTACGTGCAGTACATGCCGCTGGGAAGGACACAACATGAAGAAATGTCCAAATTACCCTGCCACAAAAAAGTCATAATTTATTTTTATTTTGATTTTGTTGTTTAATTGTGAAAAAACTCATGTTTTGATTTATTTTGTCTTTTAAGCTAATGAATTATATTTTAAGAACATTTATTATGTATACTACTTAATCATTTTTGTGTATTCATTGTTTTTAAAATATAATGTGAAAAAATTGATTAATTCATGCTGGTATGCAATTGGTAACGATCAGAATAATTAAGACAAATTTAAATATGAAAATGATATCCATTTGGTATGCGACTGAAGTCCCACTAATTTTAAAAGCATGTAATTAATATTTGAATTAGTGTAATTTTCAAATGGTGTGCATTTGGTGTACAAGTGGTATGCCAATGGAAATAAAATTGTTGAATACTATGTGTATGAGGTAATTTACATTGTTAAATTTATTCTTCCTATATGGATATCAAGTATATACAAATTGGATACCAATTTGATTTCATTCTTAATTTTCAATTTGAAGATCAATTGGATACAAAGTAAGCCACCCAAAAACTATTTAATGTAATTTCCAATTGGTGTCCATTTAATTTCCACCTGATGTCCCATTGAAAAAATAGAAACATCAAGATGAAATTGATATTTCAACCAAATTAGTCAACCTAAAACTAATTATTATTGTATCCAATTGATATGCATTTGGTATCAAACTGGTATCCCACTTGAAAAATAGAAAAAAACAAGTTATTATATTATTGTCAAAAAACGTAGCAAAAAGATGTAATTGGGATTTCAACAAAATTAGTCAATCTAAAACTAGTTAATGTTGTATCAAATTGATATTGATTTGGAAAACTTAAGTGTAACATTGTATATAATTGTTGTATACTATGTTTATGAGTTGTTTTCAAAACTAAAAAATTTAATATAACTCTGACTAATGTTAATATCCAATTCGTATACACTTGGTATCAAAATCGAAAATTTAAGCTAAAGACTAATAGAAATGTATGAAGTTGGTATCCAACTGGTATGAAACTGGAGAGAATAAATCTAACAATGAAAAACAGGGCAGATTATTTTGTTGTAAAAAATTGTAGCAAAAAGAAATATACATCATCCAAAAATTAAACCACATGTAATGATTAAGAGTCTAAGCTGCAATCAACTATTTCAAATTTTGTTTTTGTGGTCTTGGTGTAGGATAATTGGTAGTATCCGGAGCATGTTCTTTTGCTATGCGTGTCCACCAAATTTGCTAGCAACAATTCCAGTTACTTCACTCTCACTAATTGCGCCATCATCGTTCTTTCTTTTTCCATAATGCACAGTATTATATCAATTTCATGACAAGGCATATACATATAGATGCATAAATCATAGAAATTTCATGCAACATTAAACAAACTTCATGCCAAAATAATATGCATAAAGAAACAGTTTGAAAAAAAATAATTCCTACTAACTAGTGTAGCAATTCATCAACTTCATTACGACTCCAAAATTTATACAAATATTAGAAAAGACATACCCAATTTATATCAACTTTATGCAAATTCATATAGATATTAATGCAAGAAATCATACAAATTTCATGCCAAACATATACTCATTCAGACGATTAGATACCAATTTAAAACATAAGATGAACTATATAATACAAATTTCATATAAATTTTATACACATTTGTAACATCTCGTTATTTGAAAGAACTAGAAAGAGTTAGAATTGGAAAGAGTCATTTTAGGAAAGAATGAGAAATCTGGAAAATTGGTTAAGTTAAGTTAAGTTTGAGTTTTTGGTCAATTTCAAATGACCACAACTCGTAGATTAGGATGAGTTAGGTGTTCTTCCAGATCCTGTAGGAAAGATCTTGGAATTATCTTTCCAACGCCGCCGAGTTTGTGCGATTCCGAGTTCGTATGCATGAGATATGCCCATTTGAAGTTGAGTTGAGTTGTTCAAATAAGGAAAGTCTAATCCGGATTTTGGATGGGTAGTTTGGTCTTTTCCTTACCCAATTATTTTATTTCGTTTTTAGGAGTTTAATTGGGGTTTAATCAGAATTAGATCAGTTTAAACAATTGGAAATTCACACTAAGGCTTGGAGAAAAGAGAAAGAGGAGAAAGGAGAAGAAAAGGCAAAATTCGTCTAGATCGTGAAATTTTGGTTGTGGATTTGTTATACCCCAGAAAATAGTAAGTTAGACTAGAGAGTTCTAGAGCTTTCCGTAAGATTTTTAGAGTTTGATGTGAGGGACAAAATAGTAAAATGACTTCCCGAACTTTGAATGAAGGTTTTAGGGGTTGAGTGTCAAGGCACGACTCCCCAAGGACCAACCAAATGGGTCCTTGAGGAGGACCCCAAAACAGTCCCTAAATCTGCAATTTTGAGTGAGCTACGGATGGCACCTACGGGGAGTAGGTCCATCCATGCCTCGCAGGGGTGATTCGTGGGTCAAGGACTGAGTTTTCCTGGAATTTTTAGCCACAGTCTAGCACCTACGAGTGTGCAGCACGATCCGTAGACCCATCCACTGTCCGTGGGTGGGGGTTTCGTGGATGGAGGCAGAATTTTAGTTTTAGTTTTTAAGTTAGGGGCTTAGGGGTTAATTGGTAATTAGTTAGGGGTTAAGATAGGTCGGTTAGTTAGTTATTAAATCACCTATATAAGTCTAATAGACCTCTAAACTAAGTCAATTAGTTCATTCTTTCAAGACCCCAAATTCTCTCTCTAGAAGTGAAGAAGAAGAAGAGAAGGAAGTAGGGCAGATTTCCTCCATTTTTTCAAGCTTGATTAGGGCTTTGAATTAATGTATGTTAGCTTAATCATCTATGGATTCTTCCACCCATAGATCCCCCTAGGTTTCCCCCCAATTGTGATGTCAAATCCTAACTCTAGCTAGGGTTTCTTCCTACATTGTGGGTAGTGTTTAGGTATGATTTCAATCTAGTGGATAATACCTAATTATGAATGATTTAGCATTGAATTATGATATTATGATGAATTTATGTGATTTCTATGGTTAACCCTAGCCTAATTGATGAATTTGCTATTTTGTGCGTTTGTGCCATGAGAGGTGAAATTGAGGATTCATAGAGATCTTCTAAAATTAATGCCATGTGTAGTAATTGTTCAAGGTTAGGAACATATAGACATGAATTGAAGTAGAATTTATTATATGAGATTGATCTTGACTTGTAAAGTTTGAAGTAAAACCTTTATGATGAATTATCACTAGAATCACCTAGTAATGAAGAATGTGACTAGAATGCCTTGAAAGCTAGGTATGAATGTTGATTGTAGAAGTAAAGCTTTGAGAATAGGGCTTGTAGTCATGAATGTTGACCACTAGGGCTTGAGAGTAAAGCTAATATGATTAACTATAGATGCCAAGGCTTTGAGAGTAAAATCTACATATGAATAGAAGGCTAATATATAGAATTGTGATGAAAGACCCTTATCTACCTAATTCACCTTATGAATAATAGATGGTAGGAAGTGATAAAATCACTTGAGTCATGATGATATCCTTGTCTAATGTAGAATTCTAGACATGATATTAGGCATGAGTATGAACTTAACATGAAAGGGGTTCTCACATAGTAATGGTTCTAGGGTTGAAGGGCTTTTCTCACGTAATTGAAACTAAGGCTATAGAGCCTTCATACCTAGGTCATGGATAGTGATAGTTTCTCACACATGGTCTAAAGAGGCATTTTAGTGAATTAGCACGGATTGGTTGTCAAGGACATCTTTTCATAAATTAGAGTGAAAGTTGAGACTTAATGATTATCTTATGGGATTTAGGCCTAGAACCGAGTGGATATTGAATTAAGATGGAGGTTCCCACCTAGTTGAGTTTGGGCTTCCAACATGGGATCCCTCACCTAAAAGAGTTCGGATTTCCCAAAGTGTCTCATGAGATTGAAGCCTTACCTCGTGGAGGTTTGGGTTTCTAGTAACAATCTTCGTATCCCATAACTACGTGCCCCGTAAGAAAGTTAGCTAGTGGATCCAATTAAGCTAACAAACCGGATCTATCTTAGACAAGTGGACCAACCCTTGACGGTGTGGTAACACCGTGATAGATAATGTGATAGCTCATATGTTCTTATGTCGGTTAAGGCTATATCCCAACTTCAACAAAATTAGTAATGAACTAAGATTATGCCTGAGAAAATATCTCCTAGAGTCCAACACAATTAATGGTCTAAGATTGTGCTTGACGAGGCATCTCCCAGAGATCAAACTTGATGAATTAAGATTATGCTTGTGGAAGCATCTCCTAGGGTTCAACCTTAGTTAACTAAGATTATGCTTTAAGTAGCATCTTCTAGAGTTCAATCTTGATGAACTAAGATGTACTTAATGTAGTATATCCTAGGGTTCGAAATAATGAGGAACTAATATAGGCTTAGTGAAGTATCTCATATTGTTCAAGAGTATAAATGGACTTAGACATGCTTAAGGTACCGTATCTCATAGGGTCCATGTTAATAATGAACCTAGACATGCTAAAAGAAGTATCTCATAGGGTTCAACCTAATAATGAACTAAGATGTGCTTAAGGGAGTACCTCATAGTGTTCTAAGGTCTAAAAAGAGGAACTAGGTTCCAAACCAAGAAGCATTAGAATGAGGACCTACAAGTGGTACTTAGTATGAATAGTATTATGGGGTGTTATTCATGCATTGCACAAGTATGACTTAAGGTTATTCAAGAAAATGTTCTTTTGTGTGATGTATCTTGAGATATGATTGTGCTATAGTTGCATTCCTTGTTAGTATTGACTAAAGGTGATAGTTCCCTTGTCTATATGAAGTAAGCTAATAATGACACCAAAGGAGGGTGAGTATGACTATGATGACTTCAAGGTTATGCTTAGTCTGAAGGGTAGTATGGGATGCCTTTCATGCATTGCATAAGTGTGATTTGAGGTTACTTATGAGTATAGTGACCTTATGGTAGAAAATTTTACAGACTTGACCATGCATATAGGCTATGATTAAGATGACCAAAAAGGGATACTTGGCTTGGGTGATATTATGGGATGCTATTCATTCATTGCACAAGTATGCTTTTAGGTTACTTGAGAGTGTTTCTATTGTGGTATAGATGACTAAAGAGTTGAATAATGCTTAGATGATGCGTATGTTAAAGACTTTGCTTATTATTATGATATTGTCTCTCATGCTTATAGTTTATGTTTCATGAAGTATTTCATATGATTATGGATTATGTCTTATATTGAATAACCCTTGTCTTATGCTCTTATGATTATGCTAGCTAACATATTTAATACATTTTGTACTAACACATACTTTGCCTACATTCTAATCAAATGTAGGGTTTGGAGACTTGAGAACTATTCTTCGAGATAGGTTTCTAAGGAGCAAAGGAGTTGATGATTTTGGTGAGTCCTCATAGCTTCGAGGACAATACCCACCATTTCCTTTATGTATTTTATTTTCATATTGAGACTATTGTATGGGCTGTGTCCCAAAGATTTTAATTCAAGTTGAGTTTAGATGGTTTGAGACAAAGGTGTAGTAAAGACTTCCGCTTGCATTTTTATAAAGACTTCGATTGTATGGATAAAACTTTTTAAATCTTCCTTGCTTTTCTATTATCTTATGTTATGATATGCTAAGGGCTTGTATGACTTGACCCCAAACTAAGGTGTACCCCTGGGTCGTGACAGGATTTCTTCAAGGATTTAATTTTACTAGTTATGTGAGATCACATAGCGTTGGGTAAGTTCACCCACGCACCAATCATGATTCAATTCAGTGAAGTTGTGTAGTTTTGAAAACAAATATTACAAGTTCTTCATGAAAATTCGTTTGAAATCTTGTGGGTTCTTGTTGTTGAAGTTTATTGAGTTTGATTCATGATTTGAGGTGTGTTTTTGAGTATAACCTTACGAACGATGATCTTTGGCTCTTTTCTCCACTTCTCTCCTCTTGTGTTCTTTCTCCTAAAACCCTAACTCTAATTTCAAAAGCGTAAACTGAAAAATTTCAGTTTAGACCCTTAGAAATATTACCAAAAATGAATTAATTAAGTTGGGTATGGAAAAGACCAAACTACCCTTCCAAATCCAGATTGGACTTTCCTTAATCGAAAAGTCCAACTTCCAATGGACATATCTCACTCATATGAACTCGGAATTGCGCAAACTTGGCGGCGTTGGAAATATTTTTCCAAGATATTTCCTATGATATCTAGAAGCACACCTAACTCATCCTGAGCTAGGAGTTATGGTCGTTTGAAGTTGACCAAAAACTCAACTTAACATACTTCACAATTTTCCAGATTTTTATACACTTTCCAAAAATGACTATTTCGAATTTTTAACTTCTTCCTAGTTCTTTCAATTAGCGAGATGTTATAATATACCTCCAACTAATTTCCCTTAACTATACTAAATAAGTATCATATATTGTATTGGTATCATTAAGGCTGATAATTTTGCTTAACTGATACTAAATCAGTATATATATATATATATATATATATTGTATTGGTATCAATAAAGTTTCTTGTTAAAAAATTACTCATTAGTCAATGATATATATATATATATATCATTGACTAATGAGTAATTTCTGAACAAGAAACTTTAATGATACCACAACAATATATATATATCTAAGGGTGTGGTGAACAGAGGCGCCATGTAGTCCACACTCTCCTCTGAAACTCCAGCTCTCCTGCACAAATTAGTAATTAGTCCTCCAAATGCATACCTTCGACCTCGATGCACTCTAGCCTTGCGCATGGCCGATTTTTAGCACCACTCCTACATTGATGGGCAGGTCCTTCATTAAAGCATAGACTAAGCATACTCGATCTCTCGTCACCTCGGTAAAATGCAACCCTGGTATCAGACAATTCATGACAATTTTTAACCATACCCGAGCTTCCCGATTCATGTGAGCATAAGGATATGACTGGTGAAAACCACAATGCCCATGCCAAATCCATTTCGCGGTGGACTGCGCCCCACACAAAGCATATCGAATCTATTGATACAGAGGGCTGATATTGATCCCCGTGAGGACATCAGAAGGGGCATCTGCAGTCCCCAGTATTTGATTTATAGTTGAAGGTGTCAGAGGGACCTCCACGCCCCGCACGGTTACAAAGTGAGAATGGGCATCGAGCTTCCAATTTGCATAGAATTCCCGCACCACACTAACATTAAACTCAGATGGATCCTGAAAAATGAAACCCATGTGCAGCTCCTGCATGCGAAACATAATGTGTGGGAACTCCCTCTCTAGGTTGACATCACAGAGTATCACATCCGAGAAGTACTTGGCTTCCGTGTGTGATTTGTACCATTTCTTGCCCTTCGAAGTGATAGCCTTGGCCCCGTAGCGATGAGTTTGTCCTCTTGGGACTGCGGGTGCCAGGGGAATTGTGGTGCCCGTTCTTACTCTCTTACGGCTGCTAGACGCCACCGCTTTATCCGACCTTTGTGTGCTAGACATGGTAACCTGCAATTAGACACACTCATATCAGTTATTGAGGTTCAATAATGGAGGGCCACCCCATACCTACTCTCGACCACAACTTCACAAACACCATGGTACTTAAACTTCCCAATGTTATTTTCAGCATATGATTCACCTAATTCACCCTAATCCAAACATAGAAACCCAAACATCTCAGATTCTACTCAAGAATTCGAACCATCACACATCCTTCTACTCCAATCACTTCCCTCATAACCTATTTTCCACTCAAGACTTGTAGTAATTAAGCAGAAAACCACAAAGAACAACAATTTAATCATACTAGACTAACTTAACCACCACCCTCATGAATATTAGCCCTAACTTAAGTAAATCACCCATAGAGAGAAACAATAGAGCGTAGGCTACATACATGTCATGCTTAGACCCACAAGAACTGAAAAACTTGGTGAGGAATTCCAACTTCGCGACACGGATTTGTTTTTGGGAAGAGTTAGGGTTGAAGGAGAAAGGGGAATAAGAAGCTTAGGAGAGAAAATAGAGTTGAAGGGGAGGATTTGGGGATTTAAAGGGAATAGGGGTCGGGTTTTACCTTTCTCCTTAAAAGAACAAAGAAGTTAACGTATTTTCTCTACAACTAGTTTGAACAACATTTCATGGCAATAGATAGATAGATCACTTTCTTTAATTTGCTACCTTTGTCCTCAAAAGAAGAAAGGGCCTAAAATGCCTCTCAACTATTTTAATTGATATCAAATTATCTTTCGTGGGGGGGGGGGGGGGGGGGGGGGGGGGGGGGGGGGGGGGGGGGGGGGGGGGGGGGGGGGGGGGGGGGGGGGGGGGGGG